>BLFK01000601.1:67229-77229 GCA_014634185.1 Astreopora myriophthalma | reverse complement strand
TCACATTCTTTGAGGTCTTGGCCAATTTTCCGACTGACAAATATGAGCTGGATTATGGTTTGGAGTTTAGTGCTAAGGTCTTTCAATTGCGTCTTAACAATGTTAGCGGAGTCTTGGTCCTTGAAGGGTATGACTACTCGAGTCACATCATTTTCCGCTAATCTTCCCGAAGCCTGCAATGGCTGCTGGTCAGCAACTCTCGAGTGAATAAAGGTATTAATGGCAGAGTTGATAAGGTGGTGAGGGTAGTCCAGACGTGAGAATAAAGACTTCAAAGCGCTCACACTCCTCCGAAAAATAAAGCCATGAAGAGTACAAACGGTACGCGCGATCGAGCATGGTTGTTAAGAAGCTCCGTTTGTACCTGTTGTCAACGTGACTCTGGTAGTGGACAAGTAAACCATATTTCTTTTTTATAAAGAAATTCTGTACCAGTAGACCTCAGTAGGCACAGAATCATTACCTTTTTCGCCTCCGTGTTTTAGCTACCAGGCTTCACACAGTTGTATTTTTAAGTTCTATCACTTTTCCTGCTCAGCGGTGTTGTTGTTGATGGAATGACATGCGCATGTTTACACGTGGCGTGAGTTGTAGTCATCGAAATCAAATATATTAACGCAGAAATGCTGTAATACACACAGAGAATTACAAACGATGATTATACAATGATGATTATTATTTTAGATTTGGTAACTGCGATTTGGACCAAATTTAGGGTGGGAACTGGGTTTTGTCACCGCCCTTCATAACCCTCCGATAAGACCACTGGGCTCGTAGAGTTCCCAGTTCGGCTAATATTAACATGACCTTGTCTATACTGATCATTCTTCCTTATCGGGACTGAAATAGACATATGCGTGGGAAAAACTGAATATCCTTACATTTAACTTGCAAAGATCAGCTTATGCGCCTGAAACCGGCAAAACCAACCAAAGACAAAACGAGAAAACGAAGACTACCAAGGTCCGCTTCGGGATCACCTAGAGTTTCAACAAGCCTGGTAAAACATCAACAGGTAACGGATCTTTTAGCTTAAAGGGACAAGGTCGCTCTAAGATGTGGATAATTTTTGTACCCATCAATTTAAAGTTCCCACAGAGACGAGTTATTTACCGTTGTTTGAGCCTGCTATCTGACTCCTGACCTAGTTAAATCCCCTCGAAAGAAACCAAAAACACTACACTGAGCGTCGCCATTTTGAGCTGAACTTGGTAACCCAGCTGGCTCGTCAGTGACGTCATTCAGTCCGACTTGGCGGAAGCTCAAAACACAGCTGGTCTCTCTTCCTTTGCAGCTGTTCACTTTTGTTTTGCTCCATGTAACTTGAAAATGCCATCGTGTTCAGCTCCGTATTGCAAAAATAGACCCGAAAAAGACAAAGCAAGAGGAATGACATTTCATAACTTACCTGTTCGAACGTCGCCGCCACAAAAGGTTCTTGCCCAAAAATGTGTATGTCTGTAGCGAGCATAATTTTTACCGAAGGAGGTTTTGAGAAGGAATACCGATACGAGCTTTTGGGTGGGAACACTCGGAGAAAATCAGTAGAGACGGACGCAGCTACAACAGTTTTCAAATGGACAGTTCCTGCTACATGAAGGAACGAACCACAAGCAAACGCCAGATTGCCAAAAAAGCACTCGAAGAGGTGAGCTACAGGAAATAAAATTAAATTTGTGATTGAAATCAAGGGTCGCTTGCAATAACCAGCCGAAAGCTCGATTTAACACAAGACAACATTTAATACACAAATTACGCATTACGTGAGAAGCGGTATGTAACTGATGTCACACTATAATGTCATGCAATACACTCAAGTTACCACATTCCTCGCCTATAGAAAATCACAAATTATGCGACTAAGACAACAGGAAAAAGGGAGTCCTACAACTTATGCTAACAATCCATTCATTGAGAGGAGTCCTCACTCCACTTCAACATAGTTCCGCAAGTTTCAAATCAACTCAAAGCTAACATAGTCGTTTAGATGTCCAGGTCTAATTTCTTTCGCACTGGGCGTGACTTCTGAGGATTGTCCTGAACAGGTTGCTCAACCTGCACTGTTGGTGGTGACTTGGGTGTCGCTGCAATACTGGCATCGCTTAATTCAAGGATGGGTGGAGCGGTGGAAGGCTCCGGCAGAACCACTGGTACTTTTTCTGGTATCTCGCTCCCAACTGGAGGTATCATGACTTTCTGCTCACGGTTCTGAATGTGATCCTGATGCCGCCGTACAACAGTTCCATTCTCCAGCTTCACTTGTGCTGGCATCGCTGTAACTCAAACCTGTGATGCTCGAGTGCATGGATCTTAACCAGTTTGGGTTTATACCTAATTCCTGCACCACGTTTGCACTCATTTCTATGCTGCACCACTGGCTTGAAGCAACTGAAGGAACTGGCTCCTATGTCCAGGCAGCGCTCCTAAACTCTAGAAAGTCTTTTGATCTTGTAGACCATAATTTACTGGTCGCCAAACTTTATAGCCTAGGAGTTAAACCATCCGTTGTCAACTGGGTTGCGGACTTTCTACGTGAGAGATCCCAAAGTGCCAAGCTTGGCTCTGATTGTTTCTCAGAGTTCACCCCAGTCCCCGCCGGGATTCCACAGGGCACCTGCATTGGTCCGTGGCTCTTTTTGGTCATGATAAATGACCTCACCACAACGGATAACTCTCTATCGGCCATGTGGAAATTTGCTGATGATACAACGGTCTCGGAAATTGTTCCAAAGTTTGGCACGAGTAACTTACAAGCCACAGTGGACCACGTCCTTAACTGGTCAAACGCCAATAATTTCAAACTGAACTCACTTAAGTGCAAGGAACGCCGTATAGATTTCCACAGAATGGCAAACGTAGACATTCCTGCACTTGAGGTCAATACTAACACCTTTGAAACTGTTAAATCAGCTAAAGTACTGGGCGATACACAAAGAGATAATCTAAAGTGGAATGATCATGTGGGTAATATCACCGCGAAAGCATCTCAGCGTATTTATTTGCTCAAACAACTTAAGCGCGCCGGTATTGACCGTGTATATCTCGTTCAATTTTATTGTGCATGTATACGCTCTGTCTTAGAATACGCCTCGCAAGCATTTCATGCTAGTCTACCGGGCTATTTGTCTGATCAGATTAAAGGGATACAGAAGCGAGCCCTAAGGATTGTGTATCCAGAACCTTCGTATAGTGAAGCGCTAGCAGATGCTAATTTGATGTCACTTTGTGAAAGGCGAGAACACTTGTGTATTACTCTCTTTAATCAGATTATCCAGAGTGATGGCCAGCATAAACTCGCGAGACTGTTGCCTGCGTGCAACGACACACGATACAGTCTAAGGAACAAGCGAATGTTCTCTCTACCTAATATTAAGACCAAAAGGTTTCAAAATTCTTTTCTAATGCATTTTTCAAATAAGCAACAAATGTAAATAGCACGACATTGTTATATTAAGAATCTTCAGCGTATTTTAGACATTTTATAACTATATTAAGTATTTCTAATTGACGTATTTTTATAACACATGTAATTCAGCCGTAAAGCTGCGAGTTGTGTTTCTAATAAATGATTTTTATGTTACGACTCGAACGAAAACACACTGCTTATGACTGTAATTCTCAGCTCCTTGCGTGATGGTGGCGAGCTTAGTTTGATGAATGGAGACAACAACCCCGTTGGGATTAATTTGCCACGATTGTGGCTTTTATTCTTCTGTAACGGAAAAACTTATCGTGTCACGTAATGAAGTGATGACAACAATAACCACCATTCATCAAAGGTGGGGACAACTACAACGCTAATGACATAAGTGTGAACTAGAGATAAGACAGAAAGCAGATAATACGAGTAGGACCAAAGTTAAGGAGGTGTAGATGAGGGGGCGGAGGAGGGTTAAAACTTTTGACAGCTACGAGCAGCGACGTTTACACTCAGGCGGCTAGGAGCAAAGAGAGGACTCTCTTTGGCAAAACACCTAGTTATATAAGAATCTGATATGACCCATGAAGCCAATTGTTCTCCGCCAACCAGATATCCTTAACAATACCCCTTTCTCGTCTTACATAAACCTAATTATGCATGCTGCATAATTGGTGGTTTATTCACTAATTTAATCTGACACAGGACCAGTGTTCCCGAGGACCAAGTCTTCTTGGCTGGGAAATCCTTGACCTTCGTAAATTTCCCTTTCCTTAGCATGGTAGTCATGTGCTGCCTTCTGCTGACTCTGTTTGTCCTCAACGCGCTCTGGTATGCCTGGAAGCCAGTTGGGTAGGAAGCTTCCGTTTCATCAGTAGCTCTGCTGGGGCACTGCAGTGGTACCATGGGGGTTGGTTCGGTAACTGAGAAGGAAACGCGATAGCTTGGTTCGTACACTTCCTCCCTCCATCTTTTCGAACCCCTCCTTGAACGTGCGTACAGCCCGCTCTGCCAAGCCGTTGGAAGCTGGATGATATGGAGCCACTTTGACATGTCGGATACCATTCTTCTTCATGAATTCTGCAAATTCGGAGCTTTTCAAATTACTGTAAGGTCCAGCATAGTCAATATGAATTCTTGACCATTGGAGGCGGAAGCATCGCTTGCCAGAATCAGTTCCTTTTCGGGGTCAAAGTGCACAAGTAACTGGGCTGACTGTAACAACTCCTTAGCTTTCTCAAATGCTGTTTGCTGTTCCTCCAGCTATTGCCACTTCGATCCCTTTCGTAAGAGCTTGTGTAGAGGCTCTAGGATAGTTGCAACTTGAGGTAAACACCGACAATAATAGTTAAGCATGCCAAGAAAGGCCCTTAACTGGCTGACATCCTTTGGCTCTGGTGCATCCCTGAAAGCATCAACTTGGGCTCGAACAGGTCGGACACCCTCCCCGTTGATGACATAGCCACAGTACGTAACTTCTGGCTGCGTGAACGAACACTTGTCCAGCCCTAGCTTTAATCCTGCTGCAGACAGTCGGTTAAGCACCATCTCTAGGTTTGCTAGATGGTCTGGATCATCTTTGCCGCTGACCAAGGTATCGTCAACTCCCACCACGACATGAGGTTTCCCCTTAAGTATGTTCTCCATGGTGCGCTGAAAAATTCCTTGACTTAAGATACTGGACGAGCTTTCACGAAATTGGGAGTGGCACCTGGCTCAACAATAATCTTTGCCTGCATGCCTTTAATTGTACCCACCGCTTCCCGGAAGACATCTTCGTGGGACTCTAAAATCTTTCTCAGCTGCGGGTTGCTTTCCTGGATGCTGAAAACGCTGTTCCATTTCAGCTTAGTCTCTTGCAGCCACTCTCTCTCAAGCAGATTTGGGCCAGGGCTCTTCACGACCACTGCTGACAAAACATATTCTCGGTCCTGGTACTTAACTGGAGTCATCACTTCACCAAAAACTGGTACCTTCTCCCCCGTATACGTGCTTAACACAACGTTCGTAGTCTTCAACTCCAACTTGTCACGCAACTTGTCATAGATTTCTTCATTTAACACATTTCTTCTGGCGCCTGTGTCGTTATGCGGTTCACCACAAAGTTCTGCCGTCACTTTGTACGCCTTTGCTTTATTTCCAACCCGACTGTGATACATCTACTCAACGTACACATCATTATCGTTAGCGACGCTCTTTACTAAGTGCGTTGCCTTACACTTTGTAGCTTGTTTGCTTTCCCGCGTTCCTGAACTGGGTACTTTGAACAACTTGTTTTTGTCATTATGACATGCTCGAGCCAAATGTCCTTTTTTTCCGCAGTCGTAACACTGTGAGTCACGACATTTAAAGGATGATGAGTCGTGTTTGTCTCCGCAACGATCACATTCTGCATTTCCACGAGGTTTTTTAGTGTTCTTGTCTCGAACGAACACGCGGTTAACTTTCGCTTGGGAATGTATGTCTTCCACGTACTTTGAGGCGGACTCGATCGCCAAAGCAATGTCCACAGCCTTCTTCAAAGTCAGATCCGCCTGTGCAAGCAATCGTCGTTGGATTTTCTCATCGCTTACTCCACAAACCAATCGATCGCGGGGCATTTGTGGAATTGTGTCACCGAAACTACAGTGTTCGGTGAGCTTACGCAATCCCGCCACGTACGTCCTTCTTTACGGTTTCGCCTGTGAAATTTAAAACGCTCTGCAATCTCACTGGGGTTCGGTGTGAAATGCTTTCCAAGTTCTTCTACAATCTTTTCAAAAGAACTCTGTGCAGGCTTCTCCGGTTGAAGTAAATCCCGCGTGAGTGCGTAGGTGTTACTACCGCAGACGCTGAGCAAATCGCTCGCTGCTTACAGGCATCTTTTATCTCGTTTGCTGGAAAATACACTTGACTGATTTAGAAACAGGAACGCAAGAGGTCCAGGACGCGCTGTTTGGCCGTGTTACATCCCGAGAAGCTGAGACCGAGGGGTTGTCTATCTATTTGATTTAGCGCGGGAAAGAAGACGCGTCGTCGCCCAGTAATGTATACAAACATGGCGAACACTCTTCAAAGTGCCAGAGAACCACTTGTCTTTGCTTATTTTGACGATATTATCGACGATGAAGAATTTGCAGTTCTTTATGAGGAAAATCTATCAAGAGAAGTGTTTCCTTACTGGAAATACGACAGATTTAATTTTGATGACATGATAATTTTGATGACAAATTTCATACTCGGTCTGTGGCTCCCCACCAATGCCACTACTTTTCAATTCCTCAGAAGTCTTTGCTTTGAAACGCCTTGAAATTAAAGTAAACCTGTCCCTTGCTCCCCTTTCAGTCAAGCCATCAAACAAATCAGTGTGACATTTCAAGTTTTGCGCCACGACATTCCACACGTTTCCTCTCTCTCGACTACCAAATTTGTATTGAAATACTCCTTGAGCCGCAATCTCCTTCATCATCATCACATCTTTTTGCTCAGTCCACTTCATTGTGAGCCTAAATTTAACAAAAAAATTGTGTAAACAAAAACACAAGACTAAATTTCAAGATCAGTTCCTCCGTTGCATTTGGAAACCCTCGAATTTCGTTGCCTTTACATTTGCTTTTGGATGTTTTTCATAGAATAACAAATCATTTTTTCTTAAAGGTAGTTTTCACACACATAGGTTTTGAACTTTACTTACTTTTTGCCTGAATTTGCCATGGTTTCTCTTCACGTTCTGGTCAGGACGTCGAACTGATGGATTTCACGTCCTAAACGCGACGGAGAATTTAAGACCCGGGAAATATAATCGGTTCCAGTCTCTTTCATATCGTGACTGACGTCGGCGTCCTGTTCACGTCCTGTTCCTAAAACAGCCTACTGTTGCAAACGTTCCACATACTGGGTCCACGATTCCTCTGACTCTTTGAACTCGCCTATTTTCCCATACGTCGCCATTCCTAAACGAATCCTGTGCGAAACGCCTCGTCGCCAAATGTAATAACCAGCCGAAAGCTCAGTTTAACACAAGATTTAATGAATCAATCATTTCTTTCATACAAGATTTAATACAGATAACACAAAAATTACACATCATGTGAGGACAACGCGGTATGTGACCGATGTCACACTCTAATGCCATACAATACACTCGTTACCACATCGCTAATTCTCTTTCATGATATATAACAAGTTTATATCTTGACGTAGGCTACCTTCGAATTAAGTACCTAAAAGCTGCACCGTTAAGTTGTTCGTTTATACAGAAACGGGCTCTTATGCAAAGCTCTGTAAGAGTTTCTCACTTTGCGGAGATGTATCGCCGCTATTTTACAGCACCAAACTCTCCGACCAGGCCAATTTTATAATATTTGGATGCTGTTTTTACCCGTTTCAACGAATTTTCGTAAGCTGGCATTCATCAAAATCTCAAATTACGGCGAAAGGTCCATTACCGCCTATGCCGAGTTTCCAGGTCATATCGTAAAGTTACCGTTGATTGTCGACATGTTCTTTTGGTCTATCAAACTTCAATAGGGAACTTAAGAACCACAACGAAATTCACGACGACCATGTCTATTAACCGGGAAAGGGCTGGAAAGAGAACTTCACTTTTATTTCAATCAAATTTCATTTTTAATAACAACAGTTTAAAATGGAGAGGTTCGTGTTAAATATGCCATCGGTAGCATTGTGACGAAATTTTCATTTAGGCCAACCGAGCAAAAAATAACATGATCTGTGATGAAAAGTAGAACTCTTTATTCTCTAGCTCACCTATTGGTGTGCTTTCTTGGCAATCCGGCGTTTGCTTGTGGTTCGTTCCTTCAAGTGGCAGCAGGGAACTGTCCATTTGAAAACTGTTGTTGAAATTTGTAGCCTGTTGCATACAGCTGATGATCGTCAGAATACATAGATAGTTAACTTCTGTTGATGGAGAAGAATAGGTCGTTCTGGAAAATGTTCCAGAGAAGAGGGCCAAAGCAAGACCCGTAAGGACATTCATTTTCTTTGTCATACCATTTACTCGTGATCGAACCAAGTTTCACTCTTCCTTGTCGCTCTTCAAAGTAAGACTTGGTAGAGATAATTAATCTTCACAAAGATTGTAAGCCTTAAGTTTTTGGATCATGAGCGCAGGGAGGAAGGAATCCAACCCCTTTCTAGTATCGGTTGAAAGAATTCCCACCACCTTGTCCGGCATTATCCAGTGCGGTTTTCCAATCTTCAACTAACTTCAGTAAAGCCGTTTCACAGCTATGCCCTTTTCTGTAGGCAGACATTTTGGTGGAGAGCTGAGCGGCGATCTTCTTCCTCACTTGATCACTTAGTTTCTGTTTAAATATTGTGTTTAAAATGCTCAGAACTATCATTGGTCTAGAGTTCTTTTCGTCAGTTTTACCATTCTTTTTGAAGATTGGCAGCCGTAACAATTCTTATTGAAGTGGCAGTCGTTACAATTCTCATTGAAATCAACAGGCGTGCCCCCAGTACAGAAAGGATCAGAGGCCACCATACCGGGAACACCATGCCCTACTGTTATCGAACAGTGTGTGGGATCTTTAACGTCCCACACAAGAGCTATGAGACGGGACTTACGGTTTATCGTCTTTATCCGAGAACACGAGAAAGTCTAACCATTTCAGTCGCAGATGCCATTACAAAGGCAGCACTTTCTCCTCAGTTATTTTATGACCTTGAGTGTTAGTCCTGCCGGGGTTTGAACCCTCCTGCACGGGAGTCCGGTGTTCTATCAACTGAGCTAACCAAGATCGTGCTCGCTGGTAAAAAACTGAGAAGGCATTTTGCGTCACTCGTGATTACGGACTTAATAATATAAATGCAAAATGCTATACATTTTTATATGCTGAGAGAATGACAATTTATCCCAAATAGAGCAGAAACGTGAACTGAATTAGTGTACATAGTTTAAATTAGTGCAAATAGTTTAAATTAATTCTGATTGGTCAATATCTCACAAAGAGCCAATGAAATGCGACCTCTGAAGATGATGGCGCGTACAAATGAGTTGCAAGGGAAAAGAAACTAATGGCCAGCGCTTTGACTAGGTTTCATAAACTCAAGAGCATTGTTAAAAGTTCTGCTTGTTGGTTGCCCGTTTAGAAAACATAGTGTTTGGAAAAGGAAAATGCTGATGAAATGGAATATTATGAGCCAGGAGAGCCGAACAGTTTGCAAAACAAACAGCGAAGGTACCAGCCGGAACTCCAGTTGATTATGAGAAGGTATATCGAAATTGTTGTATGTATATTATCAATAAGTATGCAAATGATTTTTCTCGTGCAATTTGGAATAAACAAGCTCTCGTAAATTTTTTCAGAGACCTCAAGTTGCACATTTTTATTTTTTGAATATTTATTGCAAATTACGCTCGAAATCATGCCATCACCTATTCGAAAAGGATGACGATGAGGATGGGTCGGTAAATATGAATAAAACATAATTTAATTCACATCGACCAAAACAGAGCTGCATATTCACATCACGTCCAAGCCATAAGTACGGACACCTATTCAGATCGAATGGGGAAAGCTATTAATGACCTAACAGAAAAAGCCCAAGATTTTTATGTTTTAAAAACGTGAGTCT
>BLFK01000601.1:53037-55537 GCA_014634185.1 Astreopora myriophthalma | reverse complement strand
CGAAAAATTCTAGCCGAGAAAAACCAAAATGTACAAAAACGTGCAAAAAGTCATTGTAAACATCGTACAGGCCCGGACAAAAAGGATTGAGCCGTTTCGGCAGGTTTATGCATGGATGCCGGGAATGGCGTCAAACGTCGTGACGACATGATTTCCTTGCTAAGTAACATTGTTGTCAACAAATCTAAGCCCTCAATAAACTGAAGCGATCAATATGTAGTGATTGGGTGGAGAAACCAGCTGGAAAGGGCCATTTCATTTATGAATCAGGCTTTCAAAAGGCCCTGAAAATGGTGGTATCTTTCGTGCATCGTTCTCTTCGCCATGGCTCCTGTCTTCGCCAAAATTGTTGATCACGAACATGTTTATGTGTATATTTTTCCCACACGATAAACATTCAATGAACCGACTTTTCATCAAAGCAGATTTAAGCAGATAAAACAGCATATTCCATCAACTTAAGTAGATAATTCTGGGCAAGACCGCGTCCAGTCCTCCAGAAAAAAATTACATTAAAAATGTCGGTGAATTCGGTCAAATGACCAGCTGGAAAGGAAACCTTCCTGATTGTTCGATGAATGCTGGTGAAAATGTACAGAGGTCTTAGGATATAAAAAGGGAAAGAAAAAAAGTACATCATTTTTTGCAAGAGCGAAATTACCCGTTGAAATGATAAAACTAAGACTGGAAACTACTTTCAGGCAGCCCAAAGTAACCGTGTCCTTTATATATTTTGTTGTTTGCGTTTCTTTTTCATACTCAATTCTTTATTTTGAAACACGTCGGCACCAAAACATTATTAAAGTTCAACAGCTACCGCCAGCTACCATTGCCACGAATTGTAGAAACATTACAATCAGTGCATGTAATTGCACCACGGAAGGCGAAACTCTCAGTTGGATTGAACATGTTCGCGTTGGTGGAAATTGCCACAAGGGAATAGGAGTCACCAAGACCTCAGTTCGGCGCTAAAATGACTGTAACTTTGTTTTCACTAATGGGGGAGCTTTTTCAGGTCGCTCAGCGAGCCACAAACTCAAGTTAAGCGAGTCGGCGAACTTCAATGAAGCTTGAATTAAATTTTAAGCCGCCAATCCAAGTGGCTTAAGCGAGAAAAAACTGCCCGTGAAAACACAGCCGCAATAGTTTTATTTGGATTCAGATTTTGAAAGGGCGGTACCGCGGTAACGGCGGTTAACCATTTAATCGCTCGTGTATTAAGTTTAATCATATTTTAATTTTGATACAATTTTTCATTAAAAAGTCCTTTTATCTTTCGGCACTGTGAAACCGTATCTCGCTAACAAAAGAAGCTATGAGGCAAACAAGATTATAAATAAGAAACGTAAACTGGGGAGATGATTCGATTCGTGGTAACATGAAAAACCTCGCCCTCGCTACTTCGAATTTCACAAACATTTCTTCGAATTCTACCTTTAAAGGAGAAAGAGAAGATGCCGTTTTCTACGTGATTTGGTTGATCACAAATATCGTCATTAACAGCATCACCTGTCCTTTCACAGTTCTACTGAACGTTTTGGTGATAATTGCCGTAAAAGGAACACCAACACTTCAGAGCAACCCAAACATCCTGTTGGCCTGTTTAGCAGTGACTGATGCATTGACAGGCTTGACAGCGCAGCCTTCGCTTGCCGTGTGGATCATATTCCTAACACTTGGTTCCAACAACGCTGCTGCCTTCCATTTTCACGGGTATTGTTTTGCAATCCTGTCTTCCTGCTCTTGTATTCATCTTGTGATGGTTGTTTTGGAGAGACTGATAGCAATCAAATTTACCTTTCGCTATCCGTACATTGTGACACCTCGAAACATACGTTTGGCAGTTCTGCTTTCTTGGATTTACTGCATTTTTCTTTTATCATCCTGGAGATATCTAGTTGACCAAAGTAACCGTGTGTTTTTTATATTTGCTTCTCATATCCCCGTTTTATGTGTTGTTTGCGTTTCTTTTTCATACTCAATTCTTTATTTTGAAACACGTCGGCACCAAAAAATGATTAAAGCTCAACAGCTACCGCAAGCGGAGGTAGAAAGATTCCTTAAAGAGAGCAAAGCGCTTAAGACAACTGTGTTAGTAGTCGGTGCTATTGCGCTGTGTTTGTCACCAGGCATTTTCTATCTTTCACTCAGAGCTTTCGGGCTCTTCTCAAAACCCGGGGGTTCAGATCTTGCGGCAAAGATTGTGGTTCAGACTATAGCGATGTTGAACTCGCTTCTTAATCCATTCATTTACTGCTGGAGACAAAAAGAAATGAGAAAGTCTGTATTGGGAAGGTGGAACCAAGTTGGCATCCCACTAACCGAACCCTAAGTTGATATCGACACGAATCATGGCGATGGAGCTGGATGCATAAAATAGCTAATTCCTGATTTAGGGCAATCAATGTGGAATAAAAATAAGATTCCTTGTAAATTTCTCACTTGTTTGATTTGATAAGTGACTTGCATTGGCCGTTTTATGCTAGAGACGTTTAAGTCG
>BLFK01000601.1:35537-45537 GCA_014634185.1 Astreopora myriophthalma | reverse complement strand
GGTTTACTTTGAATCATCGCGGATCAAAGAAAATTAACTTTGACGCCATGTGCGAGCAAGTTTGCAGACCGAGTGGCGAATCCATCTGTTTAGAAATACCAAACATTATCAAGCGTGATCCGACGACAAAAACACTGCATAGTGTACAGCTTAAAAAGAAATAAAATTTAGTTTATGACAAGAGGGTCATTTGCGGATTCCACACTTTTCCTTATGGTTTCCACTGAACTGTTTGAGCAGTAAATGCAGGTTTCCTCGTTATTCACCACTAGGTTAGGGGTTCTCCTATACTTAAAGTTGTGTAAATAAGCCCTTCTTGTCATTTCGACACTTCAATCGTTTAATTATCCTGTAAATAAACTTTTAATAGTCATCATTTTTTCCCTTATTCGTTTCGATAGGCTGTACTGTATAATATTGATATACAAAATGTTGAATCTCAGATAATGAAAGACGTGCAAATAAATCATTCTCTTCACTTCAGTGTTGTTGGGGCAATGGATTGGATGTACTTTTTCATAGTGTGTAGTTCCGCGAAAGGGTCCTAGCCCCATACAAACGGGAGTTTGCTTATCCTACCTTGCGCGTATTGGCCTGCGCTTGTTGAATAGTTAGAGGCTATGAATTTTGGAAGGTTACTGAGTTTTTACGACTACGTGTATTAGAGTCACACCTCTTGGAGGGTTCAATACAATTTTCATTGCAAATTATATGCATTTTATCCGACTAAATACCTCTCTCTCTCTCTCTCTCTCTCTCTCTCTCTCTCTCTCTCTCTCTCTCTCTCTCTGGTGGGTAGTCAAACAGATCATAAAAGGCATGTGTTGAGACCTTACTCATCATTTCAAATAAAGTCATGGGTAGTGTCACAAGTCGCCTTTGCGGGAGTTCAACCCCTACGCTGGCTTTAAAAGGTTTGTGTCCGAGGTTGAAATGTTAAGTTGGCTGTTGCGGTAGTGAAATACACATGGATTACAGAGATGCCACGAAGGAAAATGAAGCTGAAGAAACCTACGAAAAAAACCCTGAACCGACTTTTAGAGAAACTGTAGTATGAATCAAACCGTGCTTCCGCGTTAGGAGGAGTAGAAAAGTTGTATCGAGCAGCAAAGAAGCATGGTATAACGCGTTCACAGGTTATTGCTTGGCTGCAACTACAGCCTGGGTACATTTTACACAAACCTGCTCGAAGACGTTTTCGTCGGAACAAACTTTTCGTGAACGGACTAGGAGATCAATGGCAGGCTGATTTGGTGGATCTTCAACCCCTATTAAAGCTGTTGGAACCGCGGATACAGATACCTACTCACCTGCATCAACATTTTATCCAAGTACGCTTGGGTGGTTCCCCTGAAAACTAAGACAGGGTCAGAGCTTGTGCAAGCTTTTACGAAGATTTTTCAACAAGGTCGCAAGCCGGACAAGTTACAAACCGATGCGGGTACCGAATTTAAGAACAAGACCTTTCAGACATTTCTAAGACAGCAACACGTTCACCACTTTGTCACCTATAATGAAACCAAAGCTCAAGTAGTAGAACGATTCAATCGCACCCTGAAACAAAGGATGTGGCGACTGTTTACCATGAGCAGCTCGTATCATTACCTGGACAGACTAAATGATCTCGTAAACGGCAATTGCAACCAAACATTTCATCGTTCGATTAAAATAAAACCCTCCGAAGCAACAGTCATGAATGCCCAGCAAGTATGGCGTACCTTATATGGTCAGCGTCCTTCCGCGGTCAAGTATAAATTCGAAGTTGGCGACCAAGTAAAAATCAGTAAGCACAAGCACGTATTCGAGAAATCATACCTACCTAACTGGAGCGAAGAGACCTTTACAGTGGCACCGAGATTAGCGAGGGATCCTCTCGTCTACAAGTTGAAAGAACACGACGGGGAATTGATTAAAGGTACGTTTTACGAAACTGAACTACAAAAGGTAATTGAGCCAAAGGATCATTTGTTTCGGGTAGAGAAAGTGCTACGTCGCCGAGGTAAAGGAGCGCAAGCAGAAGTTTTGGTTCATTGGAAAGGCTGGCCGAAGAAATACGATAGTTGGATTCCTGCCCGTCAGTTGGTGTCTCTAAAATGATTTAAGACAACGATTTTTATGCGACACTTCCCAGCAATGCAAGCACCAATTTATTCATTTCCAATTCAAAATCGCACTACCGGGTGGCATTACCCCAACAAATCCACTTGAAAGAAGAAGAAGATTGGGAAGTCGGTCTTCACGATGTGGTATATCCATTATCGTGGTTTGACATTTCCCGCAAATGCACTCATTCACACGTCATGCTCCATAGCTCCGATGATTTCAAATTGTACACCTTACCTGAGGTGAAGTATCGAACTGCTTTAGAAGTGGTGGAAGGCATACTATGGTGCCTAAACGAGATTGATCCCAAAAGGAAAGTAGAGGTAGATAACGAGTGGAATGTGACCTTTAACTCCCGTGATGAATGGATAGCCATCACTGTGCCTGTAGCTCAAGCGCTTGGATGGTTAACAAGTGAGAACACAATCAGACCTGGTGTACAAACAAGTACCTCGCTTACGACAAACCATAAAGGTGGTTATGAATGGTGTGTAATCCTTCTTCGGACGTCTGTTAGCTTTCAGGGAAACTTCATCATACCACCATCCATCTCTCTTTGTCCATGTAAGCACAACATAGTGCAAGTGCTAACGAATCTCGTAGAACCCTGGCAAGTGGGAGACCAACGCTTACCTCTTTTACACGAGATGGTTCCTCGTGGAAACTTTCGGGAAACAATACTAGAACACAAAGAACAATGGCAGTACTTGCCTCTACGTACAAAGACGTTTCAAACTGTTGAAATCTATTTAACAAACGGTTGTGGTCAGCTGCTCTCATTTTTGGACGGTATCGTGAACGTTGTACTACACTTTCGGCGTCGAGCACCATGACAAGCAGTTTTTACATAGTGCTAACCAGCCATGCAAGCAAGGATCAATATCCTGAAAACAAGACGGCAGATTTTATCATGCAGTTAATGAGTCAACTGCACCTACGTGAGGACTGGGAAATGGCCATGACGCGTATAATCTATCCATACTCATGGCGGAACGTGCGCCAACATCAGCTCTATTAAACGATACGTTGCAAGACAAGTGATGTTCCCTGGACATTAACCATTTATCTACCAAATGGTATTTATCGCTAGGTGAAAGATCTAATACATGGTATGTTGAAGGGACTTCAAAATGGATTTAGAGAGATTTATCTGGAAAGTGAAAATACCATTACAAGTTTGGGAGGAAACGAATGTTTTTACATTGACGAGAAAGCACAAGATTACTTTGAGCTGAGGTTACGCCCTGGTTGGTATGTCACACTCCCCAAGACCTTGGCTCGTAATTTGGGGCACTTGAACCATCGGTATAATATTCCTGAGCTGTACCAAATCGGACACCTTGTCCAACAAAATGATGATCAGAGCGTCCTTCTTGCAAAGACTACGACAACGCTTGTTAGAAAGGAAGAGCTGGTGTGGGGGATGTTATCCCCCTATGCATTTCAGACCATGTATGGGTATTCAGATTTGGCGGAGTCTCAAGTCGTAGGCGATACCCAAGCCAACGTGCTCCACATACTCGTACCTCGAGGACAACCGGGTGATGTTGTGTCTGGAGAGATCAAACTACCAACCTATCATAAACTTCGCACCTCTGTATTTTCGTCTGTAAAGATAAATATAAGGGGAGACACAGGTGAACTTATTCAATTTGCCTCCGGTACCGTACGTGTAACGTTGCACTTTCGACGCAGGGCTTCATTCTAAACAATGATACTTCCTATGAATCGTCACTTCTACCCTTACTGAGCTCATGTTGTACCTTCGGCACAACTTGGAAAAGGAAACATCAACATTTTCGGAGGGTCTTCCCCTTACAATCAAGGAGGCAATGGACTGGGCGATATGTTTCGCGGTCTCGTCAGAACAGCCACCCCATTTCTAAAATCGGCGGCGCAGAATGTAGGCAGACGTTTACTGAAAACAGGCGTGGACACTGGAATGCAAATTGTTGGTGACGTCTTAAACGGTCGACCGTTAAAGAAAGCTACCGCAGCGAGCCAGGGCTAAAATTGCCGGCAAAGAGTTTTTGGCAGGTACTTTCAACGACTTAACGCAACAACAGGGAAGCGGTCGCAGGAAAGGATATCAATGCAATCGAAAAGCCATACCTGTCAGTTCAACTCGAACCAAGAGACGGAGAACATCTCCCGGCAAATTCAAAACAATTTTTGATTGAATATGGCTGCAGCAGCACACCCTCTCTCGGTTCCTGGTGAGAATTCTAGCCTGCATGTTTTTAATGTACCTGTGACCGATGTATCCATCGTGAGTAGCAAGTGGGTGGATTACGAACCAGTGCAAACGGAAACCAACCCTATCGAGTTTGTCATCAAACCCCTGGCAGACTACATCGACATTAACAAGACGGAGCCACGCATGGTGTTGAAAGTAACAAAGCAGGACGGAACACCTACAGGGGATGGCAAGAAATACACTCTGGTCAACAACGCCCTTCACTCTATCATCAAACAGATTACTATCAAGGTCAACGAGACACTCGTGACAGAACAATCAGATACTCAAGCTTACAATGCCTACATCAAGACTATACTAAATTTCACAGAACAAGCCAAAAAATCCTACTTAACAAAAGCTCTCTGCTACAAAGACACAGCAGGACATATGGATGAAGTGGATAACACTGCGGAAAATAATATCGGCCTGAAGAAAAGGGGTGTATTCACAAACAACGGAGCTGAGATGGGGTTAGTTGGAGTACCCTTATGTGACATCTTTAACGTGAGTAGTTGTATGCGCTCATTCAGGCCCAAAAATCTCGATCCCATGTCGCATAAAGAACGCATAAAGTAGGGTTGGGTGATCGTTTATGGTAATCCCTATGGGATCATGAGGGAGGGTTGTTAATGAGATACAGGACATATAGGTGCATGAGGATTTTTATATTTATTGGTGAGCATGGGGCAACTGATTATAGTTTTACATAAGTTGTAAATATTCACTTTATCATCATTCCACGTGAATATTGATCAGTTCTTCTGATGGAGCTTGAATCAATGAATTTTGATCTGACACAAGTTAGCTTCCGATATTTTTTCGTTTTGTTTCAAGGTTGAAATTTATTTAGACATTGAGTGGGTCCCACGATCACTTAACGAAAAAGCTGATTTCCTAAGCAAGATTGTGGATTATGACGATTGGGAGCTCGCCCCCGGGTTCTTTCGGCAACTGGACGAGCTTTGAGGGCCATTTACGGTTGATTGCTTTGCCACCCATTACAACAAGAAGGTCGCAAAACATTTTTCTAGATTCTGGAATCCTGGGACAGCCGGAGTTGACGCGTTTTTCCAAGACTGGCAACACGAAAATTGCTTAGTTGTGCCACCGGTCGTACTCTTGTCAAAAGTCCTTATTTTCATGTTTCGTTGCAATGTCAGGCGGACATAAGTGGTACCTTACTGGCCGTCCGCGCCTTTCTGGCCTTTGTTGGTTCATAAGTTTTGGGACTTCGTTCTCGATTATTCATTTTTTTAGGGACGGTTAGCGTTGCGTCAAGGTCGTAATACAAACTCGCTTTTAGGTTCAGCCTCCTGGGACGGCCTAATCCTTGCTGTGAAACTTCAATTTTCTTGTTGAGAGTGACTCATGGCGAAGGCTTTTTGTACTGTGAACCCAGTATTACAGATCTCGGATCGATAGACCAGTGCTTCTTGAGCCGTTGGCACTGAGTATTCATGTATTTGATGCCGGTTGGCAGTTTACACGTTTTCGTAGCCGGTTGGCAGTTTTGTTCGAGCCGGATGGCGGCGAACTTGAGCCGGATGGCAATGAGTATTTTGCTGGGTCAGGGATTTGTTTACCGCCCCCCTCTCCCACCTCACATTATTTCTTAGTACTTTTGTCCTCCTTAGGGTTTGATAGAAGCCTCCTCTTGGGGACCGACGTGTAGGGACAGAAGACGTACAACCGTGCAGCAAGTTTTAGCTTCTAAAGCCAATTCTTCTGTTAAAAAACATGTTACCCAGTACAAGTATTTCTCCGTGTACCTTAGGTCCAGAGGCGTGAAATTAGTCCTGCCTTGTGTTAGTTTACTCGTCTCAGAATACTTATCTTCATGAAGCTAAAAAATCCTATACTGTCGTTTTGTCGGCGTTCTGTGCGTTAACGTGGGTCCATGATCTTCTTCCTTATGGTGCACAGGGTAATCCGGTGGACACGGCGCTAAATCAGTACCTGGTTCAGGCCACCAAACGAGCTTTCAGTAGGTCAGTCAACAAAAAGGAGCCCATTACCCCCGGCATGATACATCGTATTTGTGTTCAGTTTGCCCACGAAGGCAGTAATCTTAAGGATTTACGTACAGCTTTACTCTTTGTCTTAGGGTTTTATGGTCTCTTTAGGATCAACGAGCTACTAGATGTGCAAGCTTCGGATATTCTAGTTCACGACGATCACCTACAGATTAATGTTAAAAGTAGTAAAACAGATCAATTTAGGAAGGTAACAAAGTATTTATTCCTAAGAGTGGCGGTGCTACATGTCCTCACTCATTGTCACGATATCTTTCCGCAGCTAGCATTGATCTCAATTCATCAGCTTACATTTTCAGAACACTTCAACCTCATAGGAAGGACAATTCGTATACTTTAGGCCATAGGAGGCTCAGCTATACTAGGTGTAGAGAATTAGTTAAGGAATCACTTTTGGCTATAGGAGTAAATTCGGTCAATTTTAGCACTCAGCCTTAGATCCGGTGGGGCAACGTTTATAGCTGACAATCTAGCGAAGTCAGGTTCTTCTGACAGGTTACTCATGCTCCACGGTCGCTGGAAATCAGAAACAGCTAAGAATATGTACATCAAGGATTCCTTAGACAGTAGATTACAATTGACCAGGTTGTTCCCTACCTTTGGCGTAGAAGAAATGTAACTTATTTTTTCCTTTTTCCTACTTTATACAGTTATAGCTTTATATATTCTCGTAACTTAAATAGTTTGGCGTGTATAGCGTGTAATGGCATTAAAGCATCGTCGGGCAAGTGTTCTCACTCTGTCTGCCTTATAGTTTGTGTCTTTTTGTATGCGTTAGCGTTCTGGAGAAGGAAAATATTTTTGCTTCGGACGAACGTAGTGAGGGAGTAGGAAATAATATCGCTCAGCGGTCTAAGCTAAGCTGGAACAGCTTGGCTTAGGGTAGCAGTGTTTTGACCCACGCGAATTTGGTCAGGGTGGGTGGGTGGCTAGGCCGATCCTTCCTTCACTGCTCCGCTGACTGATACTAAGCACGAAAGGAGTGTTATTCCGCTCGAAATCAGTATTTATAGTCTCTTATTTCATGAATCACACATTTTCTTTTGTTATTCAACATCCTTTATTGAACTTACATACTTCATAAATATTTAACTAACTGAAAGTCCGGGGAGGGCTTGATAATGTAGCAGGGAAGAGCGGGGCTGATGAATTGAATAAATTGCTAATTATAAATGCAAGGGCAATATCTATATAAATACCCACTATTTATCTGTATATTGCCCTGCTGCCCTGGGCAATGTACAAATAAATCCCTTCCATTTATAATGAGCAATTAAAGCAAATCATACACGTCCTTTGACCCCGCCAAACATTCTGAGAAATTTCTCCCTTTAACACAAATATAGAAAATACAGTAGTATCCCATATATCATGCAGGCTATGTGTTCACTCTAAGAAAATGTTAAGTCTTTGGATATTACAAACGAGCAATTCTGGAACACAACACTGTTTGATCCTTTCACAGTCGCGTTGTTGTCATCTTGGCAAAATCTTTCTACATCGTCATCAACTAACTGATCTACTTCTCTTTTCAACGAGGACTCGGCTTCCCTTTCTGCTACGGATCCTTCGGATCGACAATTTAATGCTTTAGAAATCTCAATTTTGGTAGACACATCAGGCCTCTGATACCTTTGTAAAGATCTGATATCTCGGTTGCCCGTGCGCTCCATAATCAACTTATCTGAGATTCCTTTTTCCAGTCCACGTGTTGCTGTTGTGGCCCTCAGACTGTGATTGCTGAATTGGCCCTGTAGGTCTGCGTCTTTACAGATTTTGCTAACAACGTTTCCAAGCTTGTTATGTCCAACAGGAGTCGATGTAAACCAAACTGCAAAAATTAACAGTGAAAATAAAAATATGAAACAAAACTGAAACTTCTAATTGCCGTCTCCGGCTTGCGACCATTAAAACTGACTGACATTTTTATCCTCTTGCGCCCGAATTGTAAATGATGTATATTTATAGGTATCATACCTTCATCCGTAGACTCGTATTTCTGTCGTGGAGTGAGGTAGAATATATTGTTTCCCTGGACAGCAGTCTTAAGACACTTCTCCAAGTACTTCTCATAGAGGCGGACTACACACATAGCAGGTTCTTCGTCATTGGCGTACTGCTCGATTCGTTTCTGCCTTACGTTACGGTGTTTCAATCTTCCGAGGTTATTCTTTTCTCCAAAAGACACAAACCAGCTTTTCCGGCTCTCTGTGTCCCAGGCACCAACGTTAATTCACTAAACTTCAAGTTACGATGTTCCCTTCCACTTCTAAGTGAAAAATTTTTTCCAATTAAGAATACCATAGTGTTTAGCAATACACTAGGTGAGTCCTCTCCTAATAATCCTAAATCCCAAAGGTTTTTGCTCTTGATCCTCGCACAATGGCTCTGCTTGCTTTACTGTGGAACCTACTCCGATGTTCGTAAGCCGCTTCATTTCGGCATCCAGGCAATCTTGAAAATGTTTGAATGTAGGTTCCTCAAAAACGTTCAATCCTGGCCGACCATTGTCCCTTAAGAACCGCTGTAAACCCCAACACATCTGGTACAGGGTATTAGGAGGATACACGCTTCCAGGTTCTTTCTTCTTCCGAATTTCCAAAACAAACTTCCCAAGCCAGTAGTCAAGCTGCTCATTAGCGACTTTCTTAATGTCAGGATTGACTTCGTAGTATTTCTCTTTGCTAATATTCTTTTTAACTTTTACATTGCGTTCGCCGCCCATTCCTCCCAGCAACGTACCGCCCAAGAAGTATTAACTTTCGTGTTTGCCGGTATTCTGGACTCTCTTCTCTTCTCGACTTCGTTATCACAAACAACAACGATATTACGCCCAGGATTTTCTTTCTTTTCGACTTCAACACTATCTCGTTCGCTTACTTCTCTAAAGTCTCCCACTAACTCTTCCAAATTCAACTCAGGGGAAAAAGGCTCCTGAGAGAAAGTATTTTGCGTTAGGAATATTCCGTCGTCACTATCCATTGCCGCTCTCACAAGTGTATTGGCCCCCCAAAAAATACCAAGACAAAAATAAAAAAACACAAAAGGTTTGAAATTTGATTGCTGTCAGCTTAGCAAACAAACAATGCGCTAGTGTTCTCTGTTTCTCACCTAAGTGAGAACAAGTGGTTTGAACAAATTATGACCCGTGAAACGCCCTTTCTCGATGCTGTGTGAAAACCTTCACAATACTTACAATGAAATACGTCATTGTCTATGGTCGGATCAAAAAATGACAAACAAACAGATGTCAAAAACAAGTGGCCAATTATTGCCCTGTGAAAGACGACCATTATGTAACCTATACCTCATGAATAATATCAAGAAATAAGTTAGATAAACCCCTCGAAGGTCGGTATTAATCCATGTACATCCCTCGGGCCTACGGCCCTCATGATGTATATGGCTTAATACCTCCGTTCTCGGGCTTTATCTCTTACATAACACCCTCGTGCACACGCCCGCATGCACTGAATCGCCAGGGATGTGTAAATTTCACGTATTCCACTTTCGCATATAATTACGAGTGTCATGAATAGCGTACTGAACAGACTATCATCTCAAGTACCCGCAGTTTTATTTTTGGCGTTTATACCGCTCCATACTTCCTAAGACATCCATAATT
>BLFK01000601.1:17457-19957 GCA_014634185.1 Astreopora myriophthalma | reverse complement strand
TCATAAATACGTGTTCTTTTCATTGAGATAATCAATGGTCGCATTTTCTGTTTTGTGTATTTTTAAGCGACGTTCAAATAATGGGTTGTATGCTCGTTCTCGTGCATGGAGCTTGGTTAACGAGCATTGTGATCGGCTTATTCTTCCGCTACTCTGCTTCTGCTTACATATCCAACCATATGGTCTTCATTTGATCGCAAGCTTCAAAGTCAAAATTCGAATCCGAGTCAGAAGAATTACTAGGACCCCAACGTTTGATTTTCGCTAGAGCGTAATCCTGTGCTCTGCGGACTCCGTCACTAGTGAAAACTAGCCTTAACCAAAATCTCAATTTATAAGAGGGGTGGGGGGACTTAAGCCTCAAAACACCATCTTGGCACATTTTCAGACTTGAAAATTCTGCTTACTAAATTTTGCAAAGAGCATCACAGTTGATAATATTCTGCTCTCATTATCACATAATGTCATCTTTCCGCTAGAGGAATATTTTATAAGGTTTTCAGCCTATCCCACTAGCCGGTAGCACCACTTCCTTGGTCTTTTAAAAGGAAGGACTAATCGTTTTTAGAAGCTGAATATGTGACATTATTTTACCAAATATTTTTCTCACTGACATTTATTTTGTAAAGAATATGGAGAAAAATAATCAATTCATTTCTAGTGATGCGTTGGGACATACTGTCAAAAGAGAATCCCATTCTGGCAATAAACCAGGGAAACAGGATTGGTAACAACTATTACTTGTCAGTTGGCTCTGTTTTCTTTCTTCTTTCAGGGGAGTATATATTCGTTCGTATATATCTTCCCCTCGTTCGCTGCGCTCACTCGTGAAATATTTTTCAACGCTCGAAGAGAAATTTCGCATCCCCAAGCGACCATGTAATTTTCTTTTTATTATATAAAATACTCACAATACAACAAAAGATGCTTTACATGTATTCTTTATTTAAAAAACTAAGGTTTTTAAAATAAAAATGATATCACACATGTGTGGATAGCGTTTTTATCGATTTGCTACCACTCGGTATACCACTCAATTTTATATAATAATAGAACATATTCCCCTGAACATATCCACCTGGACATCTTCCCCTGAACAAATTACCCTCGACTTAGTCTCCCGTTACATGTAAACTCTGAAGAAGAAACAAACAAATACACGGACGTAAATGTCAAATAATTATGAAGATAAGAAATGGTTATTA
Organism: Astreopora myriophthalma; assembly: GCA_014634185.1. Taxonomy (NCBI): domain Eukaryota; kingdom Metazoa; phylum Cnidaria; class Anthozoa; order Scleractinia; family Acroporidae; genus Astreopora; species Astreopora myriophthalma. The sequence goes on along the minus strand of BLFK01000601.1, from coordinate 18,752 downwards.
CAGCCTTGGACTTAATATACAGTTCTAGCACTTTGTCCCTAACAGCAGAGAGGGGGCTTCCAAAGAGCCCGAAAACTTCTTAAAAATAAATCTCATTCATATTCACCCGTGACTCTCAACAAAAATCAATGTTTGCGAATGCTGCACACATTGCAATGTTTAACAAAAGTCTCCCTCGAGAGACTTGTGTGAACACTTTTTCATTTTCTTAGAAAACATCACCAACTGACAAATCAGCATGGTATAGAACTGTCCGTGGGGGATACAAGATAGGTTGCCCTCATGCTCGGGCGCGGCATAAGGGGAATATATCACGTATCCCCTCGCTCCAGGATAACCCTCACATATCTTTTGCTTGAATTCATGCGCGTTTTGCCGTAGTCACGCAGTTTACCGTAAAGCCCTATTACACTAGGCAATTATTCTTGCAACTAGTCCCGCAATTTTGTTGCGGCAAGTTGCACGGAAAATTAGCTAGTGTAACATACAATGCCACAAACATTTTTGCAATTTGTTTGTTGCCGCAATCGTTGCGAAAAGAACATCAGTCCGTTCTACACTCGGCAACGCTCCTCGCAGAGTTGCAAGGAATTTGCGCAGTGTAACGTCTATCCTGCAACTTGTGTCACAACGTTTGTAGCATCGACTAATGAAAATGCTTCTTTGACCTGATGTCATCATCGAGGGCAAGACAAGTTGCCAGAAAAGTTGCCCACTGTAACATCTGTCTTGCAACTTGTCTCGCAACAGTCACTTCCTATCGCATCAAAATTGCGAGGCAAGTTCGTAGTGTGCCTCGTATAACACCGTCTTTACTTAAAGGGGCAGTGTCACGGTAGTTTTGCTGTATTTAGGTCTTAACCGGCTGAAAATTGAAACTTGGTACTTAAGCCTGCAAGTAACAGCATTCCTGACAAAGCAAGAAGAAAATATGAAATGAATTTTAACAGGAAAAACTATCCACATGAAATTTTTGGCGATTTTTGGGTAACAGGGTGTCTAAATTTAAAAAAGTCGGCCAACTTTTTAAAGTTTCAATCCATTTCCATCTTCGCCATCCTTAGATGCAGATGAGAAAAAAAGGTTTCAGTGCACTAATATGGTTCTTGTTAAGGAAACTTTAGCACTGTGTTTTGGTTTCCGTTGATGCGCAAGCGTTTTCTGCCGTTTGGAGTACGGCTCAAATAGCGTGACACTGCCCCTTTAAGCATGCACGAAACTATTAAAAATTTTGTGGTAATAACAGTAAAAAGATATATTTTACACCCACCACACACTTGAGTTACCCTGGGTAG
>BLFK01000600.1:42683-61599 GCA_014634185.1 Astreopora myriophthalma | reverse complement strand
AAACCTAATATGGGTACTAGTGATTACTAGTCGTTTAGTTTCCCACAGTACGCTTAAGTTGGCCTAAGCCAAGTTACTTTACACACTCACAAGAAAAAAAAACATGAAAGGCATCTTAAACGTTACCTGTAACATCAATCCAAATAGCGAGATTGATTTTTCCTGCCCTATTTTCAGCAACACATCCATATTGGCCTGCATCTTGGAAAGTCGCATTTTTGATGATGACCGTGTTGTTATTGGCGAGATAAGTTCCATTTTTAGTCCAGGTCACATTTGCTTCAGGATCACTCCTCTCAATGCACTTTAATGTTAATGGAGAGTGCAAAGACACATCCCAATCTTTGAGAGCAGGATTCAGTTTCGGTGGAGCTTGAAAACAAAGACAAATAATAATAATAATAATAATAATAATAATAATAATAATAATAATAATAATAATAATAATGGTAATGTCATTGATAATGATAATCATAATAATACTAACCAGTGCTGATTTGTTTCAATGATACACTGATATCGCTGTCATATTAGGACGGCTTAGTGGGCAATAGCCTGTAATCATGTTGTCGGCATTAACCTGTGATCATCTAGTACGCAAAAAGCTGTGATCGTGAGTTCTGTTTTGGGCGGAGCGTGAACGCGTCTTTCGCGACGCCCTTAAAAGAGAACGCCTGTCACAGGTCAACTGAGCGATAAAAACCAACCCCAGACAGCGAAATATAAGGATGGCGTCACTTTGGGTGGAAATTACGTCATTAACTGGACAGCTGCCATCTTGGATTCGCCATATTGGACTTTAAGCCGAACCCCTCGTGGTTAAGAGGCGACAGCTTTGGATTTCTTGCACGTGGGCATAGATACTTGGCTATCGTCCCTGCCACTACTTGACAGTGGATGTAGGTTTATAGTAAAATATAAATCTAACCTTGCTTGAATGAAATATTTAGCTTCGGACTCATCCTAACACATAAACCAAATACACCCAGACCTTTCGATTTTGCTTTCCTGTCCCTGTCCCTACACAGTAACTTTTTATTTAGTAGAGAACAATAAACACATTGCAGCACTTTCGTCTAGGATTTCATCGACAGGAAGTTCCGTCTTGGAAAGTTGATGTTCTTCAATACATGCAATAAATCCTCAAAGTTTCGCTTTTCGGAAATTTAAGAATTTTTCATATTTACGCCGCTGTACAACTTTCAGTCAGACACGAATAATTTCTGGTGTATGAGCAAGTTACAATTATTTGTATGTTTTAAATGTTTTCCCGGACGAAAGTGAGTGCTTTTCTGGTGTCACCAGGGAAACAGTGCCTTGTAGAGGTCAGTAATTAACAGTCCCACATAAAATGGGATAACAATGCACATAAAACGTTTCTGCATAAGGCTACTTAATTTCTTACTGTCGACGACGATAGAGATGTTGCCACTTGCAAAGCCTCCTTCATTCTCCGCTTTACAAGTGTAAGTTCCCTCGTTTTCCTGTCCTATGTTTCTTAGGACCATGTGTTCGTTCACCTCTCCTAACTTTTGCCCGTCTTGAAACCAAAGAAGTTTTGGCTCAGGGGAACCGTCGCTCACGGAACAATTCAAAGTAACGTTGTCTCCCTCACGAACATGGCGCCGTGGTCCTTTAAGCTGGACTTTTGGTGGAACTAAATAAAATAGCGAAAAAAAAAAAAGAAGCTTTGTTGGTATGATATTTGAGGACACTGACCAAGGCCTTAAAAATAGCAACTTATTGTGCTATCTTTGGTATTCTCTGCTTGTTTTTCAAAAACACCTAAGTATATCCTAAAAATATATTAACTTCCATACAATGAGCTGTCCCTTTTGTATTCTTTGTTCCTTTTTGTTTCCTGTTTAGTTTTTCTGTTTGTTTGTTTGCTTTTTCGCTTTTTGCGGGGGACGGGGGTCTATATGTTAAGATTTTATTGCGAGTTCACACTTAATGCTTGCGAGCCCCACCTTATAGAAATATCACTTGATCAAACGCGTACAGTAGAAACTACTGCTAACAAAGCATCATAATATTGACGCCTAAGACACAACCTCACATGCCATTCCATTCTTGATAAGCACATGCGTAAAAGTTAGCGGCCCTCTTGGCCTAAGAGGGGTCCCAACAGGTTCAGATGTTACAACACATCTTACCCAAGCCCCAGCTTGATACTGAAATACACTGAAATGTATCAAGTATTAAAAAAAGTCATCTCCAGGATGTGTACTCCTTTTCCAAAAAAGAAAAGTTTGAAATTTTCTCTTGCGCACTGATAAACCTTGGACAGCTTTAAGCTCCACAGTCCTCCAAACATTCTGTGGACCTTTACTTACTTATAACAACAACGTTGATGGTTTGAGATTTTTCGGTGAGTCTGTCAGATCCTCTACTTTGGGTCATTGTACATTTGTATGTTCTGTTGTCGTCTCTATGTACTGGATCGACGTGCAAGCTCCCATTTGATAACAGCTTGAACCTCTCGCCATCCGGTTGTTTTCCATCTCCCCAACTCCAGCGCAATTGTGGAGCTGGATTTCCAAGGACAGTGCATTTTATAATGCCGGTCTTCCCACTTATAAGATGCTGTCGTGGCTCTTCATTTACAAATTTAGCTTTAAAAAAAAGGAAGGAATTCCTTGGAAAATCCATATGGAAATTATACATAACTACTTGTTATGTGCAACGAAACTAATCGAAAACTTAAGGTGCTCGCACACTAGGGGTCATCTTGCAGCTACATGACCCTGGAACATGCAGCAGTTTTAAAATCATATTCCATACATATAACGCGGCATAGAACGGGAACCTATAGCGGGGACACGAAGCACCTACCAAATCACAACATGTACACACAGAACAAACAGCTCCATAAGCATGTCCCCGGGACATCTATCCATTTTACTCACACAGTACGGTGCATTTTACATGCATGTGTACCGGGGACATGCAGCGGGTACAAAATCACAATTAACACAGGCAGTTACGCACAGCAGCGGGAACACGTCCCAAGGACTTGTAGCAGCGGTAAATTCCTGTTTCGTTCACATGAGGAGGTGTAGCAGGCGCCTGTATCGGACGCGCGCCGCAGGGACAACATCAAATTGCGCACATACATTCGCAACTGCAGCCATTACATGTGCCGGGGACATGAAGCCGCAGTCAAATCCTTTTTCATACATACCAGTGGAAATGTAGCAGGCACTTTTATACGGAGCTCACAGCAGGGACAAAACGTATTTACGCACACACACTCGCAACTGCAGTTATTGCGTGTCCCATGGACATGTACCCGCAAGGTGTCGCATTGTCTGAGTTCTTCGTGCCACACGATTTTCACACCTATGTTTTGTCACTGCAACATGTCCCGCCAAAGTTTATTTGGTCGAACTTCATGCGGCATGTTGCAGCAACGGATGTTGCAAAAGGACGATTTTTATCGTGTGAACAGCTCGGGAGCGTGCGTCTGCAGCTTTACTACAGATTTAACCAATCACAGACAGCAAAGAAACGGGCAATACAATACTTTCATGCTTACGTACTTGCGATAAACACACAATTGGACGAAAATAGATGGATAATTACATTGTTTTGGAATGCAATAAATACGGAAGCAACGTTTTAAACGAAGTCAGTCAAGTTATTACCCTGCTGAGCTATGGCGGAGGGTGAAGAGCAGGGAAGGGAAGAGGAAGAAGTTGCTGAAATATCGGGCGGCTGGGTATGGAGTGTATTCACGACACGAATGCTGATTTCATATTACCAGGAAAATCGTATATTATGGGACAAACGACTGAAAGAACATGGAAACGAAACAAAGACGAAGAAAGCCATGGCGCCACTTATTGCTCGGTTTGAAAAGGCCAACCCTCCGAGGTCTACACAGGACTTGAAGGCGAAATGGCACAGTTTGAGGAGCTCAGTGTTGCGATACTTGAAAAAGCAGAAGGAGGAAGAGGATATTGAAATAAAGTGGCCTTTCTGGGAAGACCTGAACTTTTTAAGAGCATCACTTCAAAATTCGGACGAGGATGATCTGGTTTGGACGGCGGAAGAAATAGGTAAGCCATTCAGTTATTCGGATTAAATACACGAACGATATGCATGTAATTTCAACAAATGTACAGGCATGAGACTACGGATGATCATGATTCGATTTTGTGGGAGCAAATGCAACTCCAGTCAGTCATACAGCGAACAACATGCAGGCACACCTAACATAGTCCGCAGTTTTGAGCTCCGAATATTATTATTAGTGTATTTCTGCTTTGTATAGAAAGCTAAGCATCCGCGGCTAGTCTAGCGCTGTTTACGGCCGAGCTAGTGTGCAACTCAAGTGAAGATCGAGTTTCGAACATAAAGGGTACACCATTAGAAATTGGGGCAGGGGTGGCAATATATTTTTGTAGGATTGCTTTTTGTTGGGGGGGGGAGCTACCAACAACGTGCAGGAATCCCCTCCCACAACTTCTAATAGTCCAACCCAAAATGGACAAATTGAAAAGTAACGCAATGACATTAATCTATTTTATTTGTTTGTTGCAGAGACCCTAATTTCTTTTTACCAGAACAACGAGTGCCTATGGAACTACAATATCCCTGAGTATCACACGAACAGCAACAAAGAGCTGCTCTTGGATTGCCTTGTTAAGGAGCTGGAGGATAAGTATACCGAAGAGGACACTCAGATAAAGTGGAAGAGCCTGCTCAAGGTCTATAGGCAAGAACAAGGAAAAGTCCAAAAGAAACCATCCGGTTCAGGTACCAATGAGGTGTACCGGTCTCCATGGGAGTTTACGCGCATCTTCAGTTCACCAACAGCATTTGCGATGACACAGAGGACACTGTCGACACGATATCCGGTTCCTTGTCCGCCAAAAAAAGAAAGAAAGAACGACATGACATTGAAAACAAGAAACTAGAATTATTTGAGCAAGCAGTAGTGGCGATTAAAGCGCCCCACACTGCTACCGGCGACTCCCCGGCACACGAGACCAACGAAGCACATGCATTTGGAAAATACTTTGGATTGACATCTTCCAAACTGGCTCCATCCACATTTCGGAGAGCCAAGAAGTGCATTTCAGATGTACTTTTTTAATTCGAGGAAAAAGATGAGCAAAAAAAGGCCAACAGCACAAGTTTCGCCCGAAATTCAAATCGGCGTGGATTTAGTAGAGTTGACTATCCTTCTAGCCTCGCTTCTGGCTTGACCTACATTGACACCAGCTGTGCTAGCGCTTCCAACATCACTCCGCCTGGGTTTAACCCATATATCCATGGTGGTACACATATGCAGTCTGCCGAACAGCCGGCACGACCATCCTTTGGTGTTGAAAGCTCTCACAGGAACCAAGCATTCCTGCCGAACTTCGATTAGAAAGGAGAAAATTCAAAGTAAAAAAGGGGGATTTATTGGATACCCTTATTATGTGCAATGCATTTGTTCTTGTAAATTAAATGATTAAAAAATCAAATGACAGTAAACGTTTTTCTTTGGTTTTCCGGCTCAGACATTTCAGGGCTAATTCCACTTGCTTTTTGTTCACTTGCCATTCATTTTCTGAACTTTGTGGCTAAAAGGGTGTATCTGTCTTGGATAGCTCGCACTGTAACTTTAAAGGAGGGTTCTTCAATTTGCTCAAGGTGGTGAACAACTGTTTCCCATATTTTTGTTCTCTGTATGGTTTTCCTCTTAGCCTTGAAGGGGTTAATTGCCAACATTTCCCTGCTTAACCGTACATCATTTGCAGCAGTCCACTCCATTGGTTTTATTCTGGTATGTATAGGAATGAAAACCAATGCAAAGTTATTTCAAAAGCCCACAACAGCCAAAAGCAAAACAAAAAATATTTATGCAATTACCTAAATAATGATAACAATGATAGTTAATGTTAAAATACTTTAAATTCGAGAAAGAAGTAGTGTTTGGTAAGGGAATCAGTTCTGTTTCTTTACCCTACGCTCTTGGGATAATGAATATTTCATCTTTCATTTTATTTGGCGACTTGAAATTTACCACTTTGTAGTTGTGTAAACAACGCGAGCGAGCGTGAAGTTTTCAGTGCGTGATCTGAATGCCTACAGGACCATTTTTCTTTTTTCCAAATTTATTAACCACAGAGATTTGTTATTCATATGTTTGTAGTCGGTTGCTCAAAACCGGCATTCGACATACAATGTGCAGTTTATAATAAATACAACCCGATGCAAAAAGACAAGCATCTCAATTTCTTATTTGTTAGTACTGTATCTAAATGTCGCACGTCTTAATTCTAAATTGTCGGCCAAAATAAGTTATAAGATAAAGCCCTGTTACATACACTCTTAGTTCTGCATTTGATGATCCATATGGACATGAAACCAAATAACTTTACTCACCCAGGATTGGCGGGAAGGTTGTCTGCCATGTTCTTCGTTCAATCTATGGAGGGATCCTATCGAGGTACAAAAACAGGTTTACACGCCACGAAAATGTTTCTTATAAACACACAGAAGAGCTCTTGATGGTTTTGAGTCAACAATTTATCCACTATAGAGAAAATCACAAAATATTTCTTACACAAGCGCAGTTTGAACTTACCGTCCGGGCGTTCTACCTTCAAAAGAAAAGTGGCGTTCTGGCGTCTGCGACCTGACCACGCGGACGTCATGACATGCGCGGTATGTACATAGTTGCTCCAATGACTTCCGGTCGGCGTTCGTGACCTCAAGAACGTCTGCTGCTTAAGCTCTCTACTGGAAGGAAAGGGACTGAAACTTCTCTCCTGTTGCCAAGTATCTCACTTGCCAAGTATCTGACTATCAAGTGTCTTTCCTTTGGCGCAATAGATGTCCTCATATGGGTCTCTTCCTTTGTTAAAAAGGGGCCCTACAGCCTCCACTAATGCTAGGAACTTGGCATGAGGCATCCCCATGTACTCGCCAAACCCAAGGGGGTCTTTCGCCGCTAATTCTCGAGACAGGGTATGATAGGACCCCAATTCCTCTCTTCGTTTTATCCCCTCGCGAGTCCACACTCGTCGTTCGATAGTGGCAAGGGGGTCGTCGTCTAAAAACTGCATCAAAATCAGCAACATGAACTTACGCTTTCTGGCAACTTCACGCACCGCCGTCATGACTAGTCACTGGCTACTAAAAAAAACGTTGCTTCCGTATTTATTGCATTCCAAAACAATGTAATTATCCATCTACTTTCGTCCAATTGGGTGTTTATCGCAAGTACGTAAGCATGAAAGTATTGTATTGCCGTTTCTTTGCTGTCTGTGATTGGTTAAATCTGTAGTAAAGCTGCAGACGCACGCTCCCGAGCTGTTCACTCGATAAAAATCGTCCTTTTTGCAACATTCGTTGCTGCAACATGCCGCATGAAGTTCGACCAAATGAACTTTGGCGGGACATGTTGCAGTGACAAAACATAGGTGTGAAAACCGTGTGGCACGAAGAACTCAGACAATGCGACACCTTGCGGGTACATGTCCATGGGACACGCAATAACTGCAGTTGCGAGTGTGTGTGCGTAAATACGTTTTGTCCCTGCTGTGCGCTCCGTATAAAAGTGCCTGCTACATTTCCACTGGTATGTATGAAAAAGGATTTGACTGCGGCTTCATGTCCCCGGCACATGTAATGGCTGCAGTTGCGAATGTATGTGCGCAATTTGATGTTGTCCCTGCGGCGCGCGTCCGATACAGGCGCCTGCTACACCTCCTCATGTGAACGAAACAGGAATTTACCGCTGCTACAAGTCCTTGGGACGTGTTCCCGCTGCTGTGCGTAACTGCCTGTGTTAATTGTGATTTTGTACCCGCTGCATGTCCCCGGTACACATGCATGTAAAATGCACCGTACTGTGTGAGTAAAATGGATAGATGTCCCAGGGACATGCTTATGGAGCCGTTTGTTCTGTGTGTACATGTTGTGATTTGGTAGGTGCTTCGTGTCCCCGCTATAGGTTCCCGTTCTATGCCGCTTTATATGTATGGAATATGATTTTAAAACTGCTGCATGTTCCAGGGTCGTGTAGCTGCAAAATGAACCCTAGTGTGCGAGCACCTTAATGTGCAAATGATGAGAGGGTGCCGAGAAAGGCTGTTGTAGATCCTTAGTGCGTGGGGAGGTTCGTGATGCCCAGAGAAAACCCAACACTAAGCTAATACAAGCTTTCTTATTCATAATTTTGGCTATAATTAATCCAAATATGGACACAATAATATAAACCCAGAAAAATTGTGGAGCGTTTTGTTATTTTCTATCCTCACAGATTAGGTATTCCTACATATCCTTTCCAGTGGCTCTCAAAAGAAAGTTTCTTGCCTTTTCGTTGTTTTTGTTTCTATGGCCAAAGCAAAGTATCAGAGTGCCTCAGCCTTGTCGGCTACTCGGCTTTGGTCCAACTGCTTTTAGTTCTGTTGTCAGCCTCACACGGCGCCCCTTTTACATGGTTCATTCTCGACGCCACGTCACTTCCACGCGCTTAAATCTCGAATGCCTGACCTCGCCTCCTTTTAAACCTTCGGGCCTGGGGCCCGTTTCTCGAAAATTCCGAAAAGTTAATGGGCCCGGAAAGCAATTTGTAAAACTTTGATCCGCTTATTCTGAAAATCTGGTCTATTAAAATGCTTTTAATACGGAAAGAGCATACCAATAGTAAAGTTTCACGGCTTAAAACATCTTCGTTTTCAAGGTAGGGAGGAAACTGTGGCACCCGAAATACGCCCGAAAAGATCCGGGGCTTTCGAGAAAAGGGCCCCCTGATTCGGGAACCGCAACGCTCCTCGTACCCACCTACGTCTCCATCATCGATCTTGTCTCAGTGATCTTTCCGCCTTTTCTCCCTCAGCTACTCTCTGTCTCTAATGATACTCATAATTCTTGATTGATTTTTTGAAGTTTCTTCACTGCCATTTTGTACTTTTTCAACTGCCGAAAAAACTGTCGGCAAACAAACAGTCAAATTGCCTTCCCCAGAATATTTATTTACCCGAATTTCCAGCAAAAATAAAATGATTCCTGTTAAATCACCGGATTTTTTTTCGAAAAATTTAACGTTAATTTCACTGAGGGAGATAGATGAACAAATAAAACATTTAGTGGTCTTTTTTACTGACTTTTTTCCTTTGACTTTCTTTTTTCGGCGTGGGGACAAGGAGCGTTGCGTGGCTTCGGCCCTGACTATACTCAGTGGAGACTGCAAGAAAAATTTACAGGAATCGAACTAGCTAGCGATCGCGAATAACTACATCTCCGTCGTTTCTTAGCATTCGAAAGAACTCACCATTAACGTAAATGGTGTAGAACCGTGCGAGATAATCCGTTTGAGATAATCCTCGACATTCATATGTTCCTCCGTCATCCAGATGAACATCATTTACCGTTAAGGTGCGACCGGATACTTTGATCCTCCCTGTTGGCTTGATCTTATTACCCGTGCTGCCATCATACCATTTGACCCTGGAAGTCTCATTCTGTACGGAGCACTTCACCGTCTCAGTGCTTTCAAGGTCCCAACTAAAGCCTATATTTTCTAACGCTGTTGTGTTTCCTACAACGAAGTGGTAATCATCATCCTCATCGTTAGTACTATTGCGGTGATTATTTCTCTGATGACCTCAACATTAAGGTGGTATTTCCAAGCGACTACCGCCGAAGATACACATTAATTGAATAAGATTTCCAAAACTAGAATTGAGCAACGTTTTCAAAACTAGAAAACACAAAATTGACCTTACTAACCAAACCAGAAAAAGGAGCGTAAAATGCTTTAAGCCCGCCGCTAACATGAGGAAAGAGCTGAGCAAAGTGCCTCGCGAGGCAGTTGGCTCAGCCGTTTCCCCAAGTGTGCGGTGAGGTTTTCGTGAGATTGTCGCCTCGCGACGCCGTGAAACCAATATCAAACATGTTTGATACATGTTTGATATTGGCCTCACATTTTGGATATTGGCCTTGAAAGCACTGAAACCAATCACGGCCTCACGAGGTTTCACACCAAAACGTCGCCGCATACATGAGGAAACGGCTGAGCAAACTGTCTCGCCAGGCATTTTGGTCAGCTCTTTCCTCAAGTGTGCGGCGGGCTTTAAAAGGCACTTCTCCCATGCTCTGAGTAACGGTGATACGTTTATGGCCAAATACTAAGGACTTGTACATTCACACTCCCCGACGACCAACCTATTTCAATTGACAACTCACTTGGTACACACAATGCTTGAGCTCCAGTGTCATCTGGACACTGGACATGATCTCCATCAAAGCGCGAACAAGAAGCTAAAACGGATTCCTCTCCATTGCAACGAACATTAGACATCACAACGGAACTTTTCTCATCCTTGGTATCCACTCTGAGGAATTCAGCCAGCGCATCTTCAAAGCCAAGTTGTTTACAAACAACTCTGGCATCGACAATGTCCCATTTATTTCGGCAGATCTTACCCCACTTTCCGCGATAAAAAACTTCTACTCTTCCACCGTACTCTATATCTGCCCCTTTTAGGCGCACAGGAACTGAAAGAGAAACATACTAACTTAAGCATTGGCTGCTTCCATTTAACCACCATGTTTTTGGGAGGAACCATTTTATTCAGTCCCGTGTTTGAAGTTGAATATCAAGGACTGTATCACTAGATTGAAGCTATGAAAAAGCTTTTCGCAAAATCAGAACCGTAAGCCCCCTCACGCAACACTCGTAACTCTTCTTAAAGGTAGCGTCTATGGTATCCAATCATCAGCCTTAAGGATGATAGGAGATAGACAAGTACAAAGAGAAGTTAATGTAGTCAAGGGATGGGAGTGCTAGACCTGAATAAGTCCTCCTCTTCATAATAGCTAAGTGAAATCGTTTCTCTGTAGCCCCGAATTGTACTCCTCGGCAACGCTTTAAAATTAAACAGCCAGCTTGGCTGCCCACTATTCTCTGTAATTTTGTACAGCGTTACGTTTGTTTTAAATCATTTCCTTTACTTTTTGTTCGTTGAGTGCTTATCAACTGGGTCACAGCCCTTGATGAGAAAAAGCCAGCCACAATAATGATTATTTTAATTACCTGTATAAGCATATTCAACCCCTAACACCCGAGCAAAGTGCTCAACGTCTGATCAGCTTACTGCAAAGCTACATAAATCTGTCAAATCCCACGTCAAATACTTAAGGTAAAATTGGACATAAAAATAGACTACTAAACACTGAAGGGAATTTATTGAAAGTAAATACATGTCTGTATGTTGATCAGCTGTGGCGTTCCTTCCATCCTGGACTTCATTTCAAGGGATCCTTTATAAGGCATACAAATAAAGCGTGACTCCTCTTTCGCTCGCTTCTCCAAGCAGTAAAGATCAATTTCCCTCCCTCCCTCCTCAATTTATTTATCGTTTGTACGTGGCGGGTGTGCCATCACCCTAGTTGGGATTACATAGTTTATATTTATCTCTTCCCAGGTTACTGAATTTTAATAAACCATCATGTCAATCACGGTTTGGCCGAAATTTATCCCACACGGATGGTTCAACTATTTGTGTCTCAGCAAACGAAGCTCACCCCAAGCAACACCTTGTCAACTTTAGTTAGCTTTCAGATAGGGAGCATGAAGCATAAAAGACAACTTTACCGTCTAGGAATCTAGGAAGTCATGCTTTGTGGTGGTAGCGTGGCCGAGTTTTTAGGGTGCAGGACTTTAAATCCGGGGTTTTGGTCTTAATCCCGCTCTGACCACCAGCTGGATTTATTCTGGGTTATCCCTGGCCCAACTACTCTGCTGCGTGTGTAGCCAACTGGTTTGTCTACCATCAGCAGGGTTTCTTAACTACGTTCTGCTCATTAGTATTTTTCAATTAGGTCATGCAGATCGTGTATAATTGAAGTAAGCAATGTGTTCTTGCTTCGCCAATGTGCCCTTCTTGTGTGCTCAACCCATGCGATGATGTTCATGTAACTAAGAACCGCCTTTTTACTGAATTCTTATGAGTCTTCAATTTCTAGCATTTTTTGTAGCATTTTTTGAAAATCCAAAGGAGACTTTTTGGTTGATAGTAGCGGCAAGATAATGGCCAAAATTCCTTTAAAAGGCTGTTGTAACCTAAAGAAAATGTTTATAGACGCTTTGAGTGGCAGATAAGCGGGAGAAAAATGGGCAAACTTGCAACGTCCGGCCGACATTCTTAAGTTTCCTCTTGTAACTCGCAAAAAAAATCACTTGTAATATAATTTAAGCTCATTCTCTTGTTCTAGACTTACTTTATTTCTCGAAATTACTTATTAGGAAACTAGCTGAATGCTAACAAGGTGTTTAAGGTTTACATTTAGTGAATTTTGATAACACTGTCCTTTTAAACTGCACTAACCTCAAAATATTTTCTTTTGCAAAAGTTAAATTTATACTGCGCCTTTTCTCCTCGACATTAAGTTAACAAAACTGGCAGCAGTCATTTGTCCCACGGTCGAACTAGTAAGAGGAATGGGTCTATTGTTGAGATGACATCAGAAACTGCTTTGCAATCCAGATTTGAAAGAATTTCCGCGTCATCTCATGAACAGACTCATGGCTATCATCAGCTCTGCCGTTGGGTCGAATGACTTCTAAGTTTTACACCTCATTAAAAGCCCAGTTTAGAGGAAGAAAATGGCACTATGTCTGCTACAGATGAGAATATCTATCCTGACGGCGGAAAATATGTGAGTTTAGATGCGTATATGTTGTCTAACCCAATGCTCAGCCCGATTCCCTGTACATACTAAACTCTCACTTATGGATTAGAGTCTTTTATTACCTGGACATCGGATTTTTTCGTTGCTGCTGTTCCTACAGCTACGGCTGAGCGATGCACAGAGATGGTGAGTGGTGGTGATATTTTTTACTCCTTGCCAATTACCAGCCACATCGGATCCATCGTAGTAGTAACCATAAATCTTGCAGGCCAGGGCTGTTTCAGCGTTATCCCAATTTTCGTTACAAAGTTCTTGCCAAGAGTTGTGCTTGTAAATTTCCATTGATCCAGTAGATGGAATTTCCTCTGTGCGAAGACGTACAGGGAATTCTAGCAAACGAATTGTGGTATTGGAATTTATTGACTATTCCATAAGGGTCAGAGAAGATGAGGTGACAGAACATATCCCCACGCCCACAGATAATTATTTCAATCTATTTTTAAATTTCGCGCCACACATAGAGACTATTTTTAAACTCAGCCCCATGAATTCGCAGTCATATTCCACCAGACAGACCAATCAGAATCCGTCTTTAAATAACTAGTCTCATGACCTCGTACTAAAAATAGATTGGGCCATGTTTGGGGGATCCGTTCTCTTACTTCATCCTCTCTTGATAAGGGAGTGTTAGCTAGGGTATAACTGTCAAGTATTCCACAAGTGCGTGTTAGATTCGAGGTGATATATTTTATGGGATATCATCGTCTGGTATCTAACAAGTGAAAATGAAACACTGGTTCAATTAAAACCAATTTAATTTTCTCTAAAAAGGGTCATCAAACAAACATTGCAAAGCAGGATCCGCTCTAACGATGATGTAATGCCTCAGAACCACAGCCGTTTGGCCAGTCGACATTGTGGGACACATGTCTATACAGAGTCAACTGAAGATCAACTTAACTTTCATCAAGCACCACGGGTATTCTTATCCCATTATAGTTAACAAGGAATAGTTACAAGTACTGCTTATATCATATATTTGCCAGTTCATTATTCTGTTTTTTCCCCGTAATGCGAGAGCACAAATTTGACTTCCACTCATGTAACTTCTCGTTAAAGGCAAAAGGCGAAGTAAATATGGACAAATTATCACCGAGCCGGAGAACAGAAATGGGGCAGCAGTTAAGTAATTTACTCTTGGGAAACTTAAGCAAACCGCCTGTTTCGCAACAAACAGGAGGATTTATATTCACCACGCTAAGCTGTGAATATGACGTCATAGTCCACTACGTAGTTCCACCAATCAGATTACGTTTAAACTTTTTTCAACTCTGGAATTATACTAATATGATTTATTAGTTATGTAGTTGTTTAGTTAATCCAATGTTTTCAGTGCAACTGGAGAAACATCATGTGTAACGTCTTGCACGTGATCTATGACTGACAGTTTTTAAGATGTAGGTTTCACGTTTTTTTCACATTTGATTACGTAATCCAAGTCAAAATGTCACCCTGGGGTTTTCTGTTGCATATCTTACAAGTGTTGTGAAAAGATGACAGAAACAGGCCAGCCCGGGATCTGTGGGATTATCATAAATAGCTAATTTTTCATTCTTCACGAATGCTCTTTGTTCCGGCTTCTTCTTGCATCTTCCGTTTAGCTTGGACATCAATTCCACTCGCTTGTTAACAACTCCATCGGAAACTCTATTGCAGTATGGTTTTTCTAAACGGAAAAAATAGTACCGACTGCGTTGCAGATCTTGAAGATGATGAGACAGACAACAGTGCTTGCTTGCTGTATTTTTAGACTTGGCCAAAGCATTAATTGATACTGTAGATCACCTAACCTTGCTTTCAAGACTAAGTTCATTCGGTATCACTGGCGAATCTTATAGATGGTTTGCTTCCTATTTCATAATATAAAACACAAGGTTTTAGCTGATGGGCGGTTTTTGGCGTTTTTCTTGATTTTGAGCCAGCTTTATTATGACCAAACGATTACAAAAAATATAAGAGGGAGGTGGAGGGGGGTTCGGAAGCTCCCCCGGATCCTCCACTGGGGGGTCTTCAGCTACTTGCCTTATCTCCGTCGCGGGGGGTTCTTCAGGGTTCAATCCCTACTCTTCCTTTTGTATATTAATGATTACCCTAGTTGAACAAACTTCTTTTTTATGTTAGACTGATTGCAGAAGGCACAACCTTCACAGTAGCAGGCCCTGATCTGCAAATATTTATGCGTGACGTAAATGAAAATTTATCAGTAATGTATGACTTGCTCTGCGATTTAGAAAAAAGAAAGAAAAAAAAAAACCCTAACGCTTCGTCGAGCGAAAACAGAATATCTCATCTTTCCGGCTATCAAATGTAAAAACAAACATGCAACTTTGTCCGCTTGTTAAAATAAATCATGAAACTACAAGTAACAGTCAACTCAAAGTATGAAATACCTAGGCTTGAATGATATCGATAAGCATTTAACTGAGTCTGATATCACATATTTTTCGCAACCTAAAAACTAAGCAAGAGTATAAATATTATTATTTAATGTAAAAAGTACTTGAAAATCCCAACCCTAATTATCCTGTACGATTTGCTGCATGATTTATCCATACTTGTTATATGACTGCATCGTCTGGGGTAATAACTATGAATGCCCACTTTCCAAACTTTTTCATTGTCTCAATGAGAGAGCGCACATCATCCCATATTATTCCAGACTTAAAATCTGAAAACTACGCGACATAATGAAATTACACCCTTGCTTATTTGTTCCTGATCACAGAGGCCACGGAAAGAAAACCAGCTCAGGAATGAATTTAACTTTAATAACGGACCGGCCTGAGCACCAAACCAGATATCCAACAGGCTTCTCGCCGAAATATTTACATTGAATCTTATAGACAAAATTTAGGAAAGTTTCCCCCTCCATCATGGGTCGGTACTTCTGCAATGATCGCCTTGATTATCTAAAAACTGTATCTGATAGAATTCAATTAACAAAAAAAAACAACAACAACAACAACACGTTGTTAATCCCTTTAAAGTCAACATTGACTTTTTGGATTACCATTTCTACTCACTTCTTTCCTATCACGCATTTGACAAATTTATAGCAAAAACATGAGCATCTAGGTCTCTACTTTTGATGTCTTACACAACAAGTAAAAGTTTTCTCTCCTTATGTATTTTAGTGGTGATGTGTAATGGTGTTAAATACATGTATTTACCATAACTTGCGCCTTGTCATGTGAAATAAATCAAATCAAATAGGAGTAATCCTCGTTTACAAACATGTTTATGACCCGTATTTTTACCTTGGCCTTTAAAACCGCCTCACGATGAGCAACAACTTTGCGTTTCAGATGACCGAGTTCTATCAACAGGATTGATGGGCCCTTTCTATGACAAAGTCATCTCCAACTTCAGACATGTAGGTTGGGATTACGCGTTTGATCTCGTTTTCCGAATCTTGGCAGCT
Organism: Astreopora myriophthalma; assembly: GCA_014634185.1. NCBI lineage: Eukaryota > Metazoa > Cnidaria > Anthozoa > Scleractinia > Acroporidae > Astreopora > Astreopora myriophthalma. Next base: position 45,479 of record BLFK01000600.1, on the reverse strand, counting down.
TTCGTTCGGTGACTCCGGAATTACTTAACAGACGCACGGCATCATGGGATGTACTTGTTAAGAGGGTTCACAGTGGGTTTTAGAGAGACCAGGAACCCCTAACCCGGAGCGTACAACTCCCATACTAGGGCAATTTTACCGACCGAGCTATTTTCAGACATGTTTTTTTCCCGTGAAATGTTTAGTTGCAGTCCGCACGCATCCCAACAATTAATTGTACCAAGCTTATGAATGGCTAGCAAGGCTCCTGTGGGAGACCAGGGGTACTTACCATTAACACGGAAAACCCAGAAATCCCGGTTGAAACATCAAATGCTACGCACCATTCTTTTTAGAACTATTGAGCAATTATGATTCATTGGCATCATCAGTGTCTTATTTCTGTTCTTTTTCGGCTTTCCTGTTGACATCAGTAGGTTTTACATGATATTCAGCTTTTATTAGGACAAGCTGCATCATTTAAAAGTTACACCAAAAATTTCCACCCGGATGGTTCGTGTAAATGGTAAGCACCCCAAGACTCCTGTGGGACACTGAATTCGCGGGGACATCAATCTAAAAATAGCTCGGTCTGCGAAAACGCCGTGACCTAAAAATTGGATGTGGCGCAGCCAAGTGAGTCTACAACAAATTTTACCCGCTGTGATGACGAATATCCTTGTCTATAGGAGTACAGACAACGCTAAAGCACAGTCGATTTGTTTGCGTGTTTGTTTCTTTACCACATTATAAAGGTCAAAGAAAAAGTTCATCTCAGAGTGTGACCATGAAAGAGCAACTGCTGTCGATAACTTTCTCGCAATCTGATTGGTTTATTTCCCAAAATGAGCGTTTCTGATTGGCTATCACTGCAATAGAAAGCTACCACAAGAATTCTGAATCGGGCGAAACGACTGCAAAGTTCAACGTTCATTCATTTTTTCATTCTTATAATATTTTCCTGTTTTTTTTGTTGATGTTTCTTTTTAAAGATGTATTTACGTTCGATTGTGCCAACAATCCACTTTGTATTTTTGTTCATCTCTTTCGCTTTTCCCCTACTCATGATTGTTAATTGCTAGGCCCTCACCTGTCAGGAAAACTTTTGAGTCTTTGAGGCGACATTTCAGGTGGGTTTGTAACGCCTTCTTACTCCTTCTCGACAGTTTCCACACAACTTACAATTCCTTCATCAGTTATATTGTCGTAAATGTCAATGAATATCATCGTCAGTTATAAAGTCGCTAAAAAACATCAAGATTAAACTTTGGCAAAATTTTAGACTTCCCCATCTAGGGAACTAAAAAAGGCATTGCGTGACACGTTGACGCGAGCAACGTTGTGCGAACTCTTAGAGATAACGGCAAAATAACCAATCAGATTGCGAGATTACTTGCAATTGTGGTAAAAAATATATATATATGAAAGTTCTACGCTCCGGGTTATGGGCACCTGGAGAAACTTCGTATAGTCTCTGGTTGCGATAATAACTGGACATAGGATTGACACACGACGGCGAAATCTATCCCATAAACGAAGAAAGCACCATAAATTTATTACGTGGGCTTCCTGGCATAGGAAAGTCGAAGTCTAAAATTACCTTCCAGTCTTCGTCGTCGTATACCCTTCAGAAAACTCAGTTCAGGCCTTTCTGCACGGGCGCTAACCCTCAGGCCCTGACAATTTAAAACATCGCGGGGACGCATGAGCCCTCACCGTTTGGGCCAAATGGCTACCGTTTTAACGTTGATAGCCAAGTGGGTTTTCCGGCGACTTTGAGAAATCAAAGCTTGTATTATCGTCGATCTCAAGTGAAATCTGTTCTCATGGAAATTTTACGTTGTGGGGTTGTTTAGATTGTAATTCGTCCTCGAGTACAAATCGACGTTGAAGTGCGGGTGAAATCGAATGTCTTTCGTAGAATCCCCGCCCCCCCTTCGTCAAATGCCTAAAAGGTTCCTTACATTCATTTGTACTGCAACTTATCTATTTACTTTTCTAATTCACCATCTCTTCATAATCTCGTATCACATACATATCCGATAACTAGAACAATAGTAGGAGATCTTAGCTCTGCTGAGCTTTTCTCAGATCTCCTCATTTCAATTCATGAAACTTATTTTAAAACAAAAACAGTAGGTGGATTAATCCACTGTTACCACCATATGAGGCAGGTAAATAAAACTGAAGTCTTCTATCCAAGAATAAAAGTGATTTTGTACATAATCTTTTGTTAAAAGAATTGTAAATCTTAAAAAAAATGTAAATCTCTTGCTAGTGAGTCCGAAAAGATACTGTAAAGGGTCCGCAGATATCTGTAAAGATATATTTTAGCTTGGCAAGCGGCAAAGAAAGAACTGCCAGAATATGCATATAATATATACGTGTGTGAATGTAGACCATATAAATTAAATCTGTATAAATTTGATACGATTTGTCTCTTGCTCCAAATTGTTCGTGCCGGTTACGGAAGAGTTTACTAATGATCATTAAAAATTGATGGACCGAAAATGCATATGATCGAATGAATCAGTATATGTGGATGGTGGTGGTGGTGAGTCGACGTGACTTTTGCGGATGAAGTACAGTAGCACAGCCAGTCTAAGTTCAGTCAGCTCAATCTGAGAATGGTATTGAGTCGCAATGATCTTAACTGTTTTTTGAATAGCCGTTACCTCGAAAATACAAATATTTCTATGGTATTTATAAAGATCGATTTAAAAGCACACAAATAAAGAAACCCTGGCAGTAGAGGTTGTATTATGTTTACATTACTTGCTCAGTGTAGTAGCCCCTGCCAGTGTGGTTATTTCACTA
>BLFK01000600.1:25000-29511 GCA_014634185.1 Astreopora myriophthalma | reverse complement strand
CCCCCCCCCCCCCCCCCCCCTTAGGGGCTTAACATTGATAGGTGCGTAAATAGATCGTTGTGCAAGCCAGGAAGGCTACAAAATGTTCACGATTCGACTCGATTCATCTCATGGCCAGTCGATTCGACTAAACGGAAGTCGATTTGGACGAGATTTAGAATAAATTGGGCGAGTCAGGGAGGCTACAAATGTTGACGATTCTGTTCGATCGAATCGAATCGATTCGTCAACTTTCTCAGGCCCCTCTTGCCCGACGCAACTTCCCGCGAGCCCGATTGATTTCTTGGACTCGATCGTCTGTTCTTGTAGACGATTCGACTTAGCTTAGGCACAACAAAGATTCAGCGAAGCTCGAAGCAATTGAATTACACTGGTTTTTTATGTCGGTCAGAAGAGATTTATTCACAGCTAACTATGTTGCCAACTCTACCCTTCAGACCCTCAAAATATTTTACAACCTCGAACCCAGGCTCTCTCTTTTTCTCTCCCTTGTCGTCGGGAGAGAGACCCGCTGTGCTGCTCACATGACTTCTGGCGACAAACTGCTCCCTTCTCCGGGTAGACTCACTCATTTTTTTGTCCTTATGAGAAACCAAACAGACCGAGCTTTTCAAACTTGGACGAAAGCTACGTTGCGAGTAGCTAGCGTAGCAAGCGTTTCCGTGGGGTTTGCGAGCAAACAAGATCGAGGAACGCGATTTTCGATGTTTTGGCCGCAAGAAAAATGGGGCGAGAGCAAAAAAATGAGAGAGGGGGAGGGAAGGAAAGTCAGCGCTTGCGGACAAACGGACAAACCCTTGGATTTTAAAAACCGCTTACTTGGCCTGTCATGCATGAGCGTACTCACCGAGCTTTCACGCTGTCATCGCCTGTCTTGAATTGACCAATAAAATGTTTGGCCTTCCTTAGCGGAAATGAACTTTCGGGACAAGTATTGAACCAAAACAATTATTCAAAATATTTTGGAAGCAACGCGGGTACGGTTGGCAATGGAGAAATCCCAAGGAATTCGAGCGACCGATGCAGCCTTTGTAGTTGCAGTTTCCAAGTTTAATTTGGAAATTTAAGCCAAAAAACCTACATTTCTACAGAAAATCTTTTCAATCCGTTGAAAACTGCACGGGAGACGTTTGAGCACAAAATCTGCCCGAAGGTTGGACTTGAGCTTGTAAAATGTGACATGTCTTCAAGCACAGGTAGCTCAGGCTCTGCAACTGATCGTTTGAAAACAGTAGTTGTGAGGCAGCGATTTCGGCACAACCTCGATATGAATAACTATAAAATGGGCTCCAAACATGTCTACGGGTAATCAATTCTAACGCCTGAAAGACGATTCCGGGGTTATTTGACATATCTGACCTAGCTACTGACATAGGCTTCACTATAAAATGACAAGGTAGGAGACGTTATTTCGAAGCAACCCTCGAATCTGGACCAAAATTGCGAATGAGATCCTTCGAACGATAAATTCTCTCGCACAGAGCTACCTTGGGATAATTTAACCTTCAATATGTGTCAACTTATCCCAGCCAAACTCTTTTGCGTAGTCGCTAGCCATCATCAAAAGCCCACATCGCCCAGCTTTCAGCGCCATGTCATCCTTGGGACTTACGGTTTGGTGGCAGACGCGCTCGGCCCGACTGGGAACACTGGGAACGAGAGCAAACAATCGATTTGCTTTGGATCACTGTATTCGTTCGTGTAGGAATCGATACAAGGTTAAATTAGCCAGAAATTAGTCAACTCCTACAAAGTCAACTCCAGTAAATAAGCGTTCGCTAGACACGCCAGAGGGAAGAAGTCCCATCGGCAAATGTGTTCGAGTGTTTTCGCCTGTCACAAAAGAAAGAAAAAAAAAACGGAGAGTCTTGAAAAAAAAAAACTCTGGAAAGGAAATAAATTAAAAAAAAAACTAACAATAAATAAATAACCTTTGTTTATACACGGTGACATTTAGAGCTTCTAGCTTGTGGAGCCGTTTATACAAAGCGTGATGGAGTTGAATTCGAGACCACCGAAGACAAATCCATTTGGTGGTCAGAGCGGGATTTGAACAGGAACACACGCATGCAAATCCAGCGCCCTAACCACTTGGCCACGCAGCCTCTTAGGTAAATATAACGACGATGTTGACTAGTATCTGAATACAGATAGTCATCCTGAAGGTCGTCTCCGCAGTGTGGGACCCATCTACCCCAACAACAGCGACATTGTCGTGAACCGAGTAACCTTCCTTTTTGAGGGATTCGAGGTAGCTTTTGGCGAGTGCTTCTTGTACTGCGAAGTATATTTATCTAATGTCTTAAACATATTATATTACACAAACTCCGTTCGAAATATATGAGAAAACTACAGGTAGAATTCCACTTATTGTGCTACGAATCACTCTTTAACGCATCTACAAAAGACTTTACCCCCCTCCCAGGGGTAAGTAAAAAGTCAAACATGATGTGATACCGCAGTGCCCTGCGGCCTTATAACAGACCGCTGACACGTGTTGCTCCATCTTTCCTGCTGTGCTACGACCACCAAAGGTAAGTGAGCTCTTTTACTCCAAATTTTAGCTATTTTAGGCCGTTTCACGGCTTATATCAGCCCACACCGGGCCGTTTCCCGTTTCGAATAGGTAGTCGCTTCTCTTTCAGGAATATTTTGCAGCCTTCGCGATGGGAAAGTCAAAACGACATCGATCACGCCCAAGGTCTCGTTCGAGATCCAAACACCGCCATGATGATTCAGAGCTTTCACTTTCTTCGAGCCCGCCGAAACGTCCGAGGACTACCACTGAGGATCAGGTCTCCCTGACCACCATTTTAAAAACTTTGCAAGAAGTTCAACAGGACTTAAAGTCCACGAACGATAGAGTTTCCAACATGAAAAATTATTGCCATCGAAGCATGCCGGTCTTCCTGCCAAAATCAAGCGTGGAAGCTGACGCACTTTCTGTGTTTGCTCTTTCTGACGGCGACGTCCCGTCCGACCAAGAGGGCTCGGCTACGGCTATACAGCCACCAGCACAAGCTAATGAGCCACCAACTCGGGCTAATGAGCCACCAACTCGGGCAAATGAGCCACCAACCGGGGTTTCTGAACGTGAAAGTAACGTCAAAGTAAGGCTGATAAGCCTTCCAATGAAGCTCAGGATCAGTCACATGGGGCAAATTTGCCAGCAAGTAGCGGTGATCTTTATGACCCAGTTTTCCCAAAATTATCCTGGGAGCCGAAGGCGGATTTTGCCACCTTTTTGCAGAACAACTTCCGTCGGAAGTTATCGTGCGATCAAGTAATTGACGTGCTTGATAGTTATTCCGTTCCATCTGTGGATTGTTGGTTGACGCCAGTCTTGGATTGCTCTATCCTTGATCAAATTCTACCAGCAAAGTCTCGGAAGTATACACAAAAACGAGACAGAGAATTAGCGTCTGTGCAGAAGGCTATGTTGAACGTAACAGGCCCCCTTTCTTGTTTCCACGATGCATTGACATCTAACAAAGATGTTTCCAAAGAGGACATCAAAACAATTTTGGAACAATCACTTTGCTTGCTAGGCTCTGCCAACTGCCAATTCTCAACTTTGAGAAGAAAGAAAGTTCTGGTGGCAATTAATAAAGAAAAAATGGACCTAGCTGACCAGTCCCTCCCCAATGCAAAACGCATGCTGTTCGGGGACGACTTCCCATCAATCGCTTCAAAGCAAGCTGACCTGTCTAGAGGCCTCGCTAAAAACTTGGGCTCTGCCCCACACCCAGCTAAACGCCCACGCCCAGGGCCAACACGTGCCCCAAACCAGGGCAAGTCCTACACCGGCACGTACAGTAAATATCAGAGTGCCCGCACAAAAAACGGACGTTCCTTTCGAGCCCCAAAGCCCGGGGCGAAAGAATCAACACGTTCATAGACAAGTAGAGGGAAATAACCTCCGATCCAGAGATTCTCAACATTGTTCTAGGTTACAAGATTCCGTTGCGTTGCAAACCTGTTTAGTTTTTCCCGTCAATTACGAGCTCAAACCAAGCAAACGCCCACCTAATAGGTGCAGAGGTGGAGAGCCTCCTTGCAAAGGGAGCCATAGCACAGGTTTCTCCCAACAGGACGGGTTTCTTCAGTCGTTTATTTCTAGTACCCAAAAAAGGGGGGAACCTTTGGCCCAGTAATAGATGTAGGTTTCCTAAACAAGTTCGTGGAGAACTCACACTTTCAGATGGAGAACATATCTTGCCTGAAATCGCTGCTTCGGAAAAGCGACTTTATGACCACCCTAGATTTGAAGGACGCATACTTGTCAGTTCCAGTTCACAAGGACTCCCAAAAGCTCCTTCAATTTCTGTTGAGAAACAAATGCAATGCCTTTCAAGGCCTCTGTTTTGGCTTAAATACCGCTCCAAGGGTTTTCACCAAGCTCTTAAAACCGGTCGCAGCATACCTTCGCAAACGTGGCGTCCGCATGATCCTCTATCTGGACGATTTTCTTATTCTGGGTTCGTCTTACCAAGAAGTTCAAAGTCACACAG
>BLFK01000600.1:0-17500 GCA_014634185.1 Astreopora myriophthalma | reverse complement strand
GATTCGAACAAAACGCGAATTTTCTACGATTTTTTAAATCCTACTTTTATTTGGTACACCCCTTCCGCTGGTCAGGGTTTCATGGGCTCGCTGTGACCTAGATTAAGGAACGCATGTTGGCGTGGAACGCCAAAGTATCGATTCCTTTTTCAAGATCCGCTGTGTTGTTACATCGAGCGGCAACGAATCTTTCAGGCATTTTTACGTATCAACCCTACAAAAATCCTTATGGCGTTGATGTTATCACGCGTTCCTTAATCTACGTCATAAGTCGAGAGAAGACTTGGGCGAGTGCTGTGCCAAGATGGCGGGCAGTTTGAACGCTTTTAAAAAATCGTAGAAAATTCGCGTTTCGTTCGAATCGAAAAATTCTTTCGCAGAAGTTCATTTTTTAATATGGACTTTCAAATAGGAAAATAAAACTTTTCATGACATGGGCACTTTAAAAGGCTAAAGAGCAAAAATGTATGGTCAGCATATATACATAATGCACTCGTGCTTTTTAATTTAAAAAAAATGGCGCATACTTACAACCTGATTGAGATCATCCATTCAAAGTGAAAGAGAAAATATGTAAAGCAAAAAGGAGAGAAATAAATCACGAATAGTAGGACAGTAATGAACCTGTGCATATCGTTCAATTGCAAGGGTTTTTAATACAATCACATTACTTCAATCACTGACGCCCCTTTAATTCAGTCCTCTTAATTTAGCCCACTCCCGTTAACTCCCTTTAAATCCGAATGGTAGGCGTGCCCAACTGCAAGGTGGGAAATTGTCTAATGAATTCAACTTAATTAAATCCATTTACCTCCGATGAGAACTAAAGGTCATTTATTGCCTTGGTTTACGCTGCATTGCATGAAATTGCATTGCATTGGAAAACGTTGGATTGTGTTGAGGGTATCTAAATGCTGAAATAATTTTAAAGGCGAAATAGGAAAAGTTTATGGTGAGCGTCTTCCTGCCATGAACTTATGCATCTATTGAAAGCAGAATACTTAATTGACTTTGGCTTGACCCCAACTTCAATCGCAACTATAAAAGGCCATACAAAAATGTTGGTCAATCGTGGCCACAGATGGTTCACCTACTGTGGACGGTGGGAAACTGCTCTATACAATCATCAGTTCAATAAAGGTCGGAGATTTTCACTGTAAATAAGAACGCTAATTAGCCTTAAACTTTCCGCACGATTTATTTCTTTGTTTACGTACCTACGTACGGGAGTACCTATTTATGTATGTATTTCTGCATTCGACAAACTCTGTCTTCGAAATACTGAAAACATTTAAAAGCCACAGGAAGAGAAACTAATGGAAACATTCACGTAACTGTATTGTCAACAAAACCAGGAAGACATGCATACTTACAGGCTGGTAGGAATCCATTCCATGGAAAAGACAAAATAAATGAGACAAACAAAAATAAAGGGATATCAATCACCGGACAGTAACTGTGCAATCTAAGTAATACAGATGGAGGATCTGAGTGTAAGATTTTGTCTTCATCCTTTTTGTTTGTTTGTTTGTCACTCACCATTCTCGTTTTCGTGACTTCGTTTTTCGGTACTTTTGAGGTTACGCTTCATCTGTTCATTAGTGTCTTTTTTTACTTTTCGTTTTCATTAGTTTATGCTAAAGCCTGCTTCAGTTTTCCTTTCGCGTAATTCATCAGGGTCAAAAACCCTAATAGCCCCTCTACACACGCACAAAATCTGGCACGACACTCCTAAATCTGGGTACGGTGTAAAACTGTGTAAACAGGGAGTGCAGCGCCAAGAAATCATCAGTGCCTAGCCATGAGTTAGAAGTACCGTGCAATTATTCTGCGTGTGTAAAAGGGGTTTAGTTTTCTCTTCTCATGTTGAAAGCGGTCGCGCTACACGCAGTTCCCACAAACTCAGTTCCTTCATTGATCAGTTCACTATTAAGCAGTGAGTGTACATCATCTAATTTATGCAGCCATAACAGTATATGTATTCATTTATGGGCCCTGTTTGTCGTATTTCGCATAATCTTCGTGCCGTGGTCCGTTTTGTAACCTATCATTTCGCTTACTTGTATTGCAGTTCTCAACCCGCATTTTCCTGTTAAAGATTTTATTTATGTCTTGGTCTTGAAGAGTTACGTCCTGTTAGAGCCCTCCAGGCTATTTTTTACTGTTCTGGCAGTTACAACAGGCAATACAATATACAGGCGGAGTAGTTATAGGCGTCTGTATAGGGAGTAGCCAATCAGAGAGCCAGATATCGCCCACGTGACCCCCCTCTAGCTAATCAGAGCGCGATGCATCTCATTAACTGTCCGCCATATTGGATTTAGAGGTCACGTGGGGTTTTTGGTGTAGTCCATATATGGGCATCAGGTCGGAAATGACGTCACGAAAACCGGAAGTCACGCTCCAAACGCATTTTTAAAGGAATAAAACATCTTTAATAAAAACAAACTTATTTTGACAAACGGGAACGTGGGGGACTCTGACTGAGTCCCCGTCCCTGGATTTTTTTAAAAACAACGTCACTATTTACAATTTTGGTTATGGGGCCTCCTCGTCTTCCGTGTAGGGGGGCGTCTCAGGCTGCATGAACCCGTAGGTCCCGTCGTTCTCGGACAACTCTCCGTCGGTGATGTCCTCGTCGAGGTCCCCGGACACAAAGCTGAAGGCGATGGTGGACGTCGTGTCCGAGGACAGCTCGTCGTCTGCATCCGGGTCCTCCTCCGTCTCGGTGACGCTGACTGTATCCCCACTTTCACTGGCGGCCTCCGAGGGGCGTTCATCACTGGCGGAGCCCAGCGGCATGAGGAAGGCCCGGCAGTGTGGGCAGCACCAGTCCTGCAGGTGGATGGGGCCATCGCCAAACTGCGCCAGGCAGAAGCGCATCAGGCAGAACACGTGGAGCCATTGTCGGCAGCAGGGTGTCTTGGCGGGCTTTCATAGGACGACACCTTGGGAACCTAGGCGGGTCGCGTACACATTCACAGAGGACAGGCGAGCCATCAGTTGGAGGGTCGGGACGTAGGGTACCGAGTGATGCAGGCACACCAGGCTGCATGGGTCTTCTTGGGCAGCAGCCATGTTCGTTTTGGAGGGGAGCGAGCGGGGTTCTCTCTTATAGACCCTTGGAAAGGCACGTGACCCGGGTCGGGCGGACCAATCAGAACCTCTTTTAAAAAAAACCCTGGAGGGGGATAGGGGGGTATCCCCCCAACAGACCCCTTCCGCCCACGTACGTGGGACACCTGTGAGCTCCCATTGGTCGAGGTGCCCTCCATAAAAGGGTGGAGGCCCGAGAGACGCCCCCATTCCGAAACATGGAGAGTCTGTGGGACGTGCTCCCACCCGAACTGCAAGCGATGATCCTCGACATGCGAGCCCAGACCGAACACCGTGAGAAGATGGCTGCCGTGGTCTGAGACCTGAACGACCTTACCCTGTGTCCTTTTAAGAGGTTGGCCCTGATCCAGAGGACCAACCCGCCCTGCCGTGCCCACCCCGGAATGGTCCGCTGCACCCGGTGCCAGATGTTCCATGCCGTCGGGAGCAGCTGGCTCTACATGCCACCGCTACCCCGTATGCTGGACGTCCCCTACATCGTGGACGACCCGGACCGTTTTCCTCAGTAACCGACCGAACTCAGCCCCACCCTCAGACCGGACCGTCCCTGGATTTTTGCCTCGAGGTCTCTCGAGACCCCACCTTACATGCTAGGAAAGGCATGACCACACAGTTATGAATAATAACGTATTTAATTTTTAATTTACAAACCAAAATCAAGGGTGGGCCAAATGCTGCGCCCGTTTGACGTTGACAAAACACATGTCTCTCTTCCGCCCCAATGCACCACGCATCCACTGCACGAAATGATAACATTTGACGCGAGGGCAATGATGGCGGTCGGGATCGTCGTGGTGGCCACAGGACGCTACGGTGGTCAACCACGTCAGGTCGTCGAACTTGGGGCACGCGTACCGTTCCAGATTAAAGTAAGGAATGTTCAAACTGTTCAACAAGTCTTTTCCGTAATGGCCGCCCTTGAAAGCCACGCGAGGCCGGTCGGCCGTCTTGAAACGTTCGTACAAGGTCAGGAGGTCTTCGGGCAAGTCGCTCAAGGGCGCGGCATGTTCGCTCTCGTGGGCGTAAAATGGAAGGCCGTGCACGCGTTCTCGCACGTACCGCGCCGTCTTGCGATCGGCCACGTCCAGGCGACGCCAGAGGAACGTGTGAGCGTAATGTTTGGACCCGTGATGTTCGCTGGTCCAATCGCACCACCCCAGTTCCCGCGGGACGAAGGTGGCCTATCCCGCTTCGTGCTTGTTGAGGTGCACGCTGTACCCGTTCAGATCGACGACCAAGCACACCTCGTTCAACAGCGTTCGATCCATGACTAACTTACGGCATGTCCGACCGCTTTCTTATGTACGCACCCAAGTCCACGCGCGTGCACCCCACGTGCGCATGCACTCACTTGGGCAAACCGTGACTGCCACTGACGTGCCTCCGCTCGGGGCACGGTGTGTACTCGTGCTCCACCACCGGCGATGGCATCTTCTTCCACATGTCTTCGGGTGCCGGAAAGATCGTGTGGATGGCCGGGTACTCGGGTGGTGGCTGTAGGGGTCACCGCCACCCCAGCGGAGCAGGAGCAGGAGCAGGAGGATCGAACATGGCCATGCGTCGCCACATCACTGGGGGCCCGCGGACGGTCTGTCCACTGGCAGAAGTTGCACCCTCCATCGTCAGAGCGACGCCACGTCAAAAAGGCGCATCCTCGGTTGGGCGTGTCGCGTTGCACCACGGCCACGCGAGCGAGGTGGCCGCAGTAGCAGAAGGAGGGGCCTTGCTTGATGTCGGGGTGCACGCCCCCTTCCAAAGCCTGGAGCAATGCGGGAGCCTTGTCGAGGCCCACCCACACAGGACACCGCCAACCTTTGCGCGAGACATTGTGGTGGAGTGGCAAGGCGTGGAGAGGACACGTCAATACCGGCGGGGGAGATGCTTCTTCCTTCTTCTTCTCCTGGGGGGCTGGAAAGCCGCAGCAGTAAGCCTCGTTGGGCGTCGAGTAAGGCGTCTCCAAGGGCAAAGCCGTCCCTTCCTCCAACACCTCCACCGCATCTTGGGTCTGCGACGCGACCGGGGCCCACGGCAATTGCTCCTGGTTGGGAGGTTCCGGACACGTGCGGCAGAGGACCCATTCCGGCCGCGAGTCGGGCGACAGGACCTTCTCCGGGACCACGGGTGGAGGCGTGGGCAACGGCCGCGGCAACGGGTCTGGTTCTAGCTCGGGTGGAGGGAGGCTGACGAACAGTTCCTCCAAAGTCTAGGGCTTGGGCGTGTCCAGTCGGGCCGCCTTCGCCACGGAGGTGGTGGTGGTGGGCACGGGTGCCGGGCGAGTCCTTTTGTGCGGTGGTGGGCCTGCAGCATCCTGGGGCGTGGTGTTGTTGTCCAGCCGGGCGCTCAACTCGAGATGCTGACCGCCTTGGGCGCGGCGTTCGGCCGCGGCTTTTTGGCAGGCTTTCTGACGGGCAGTGGCGGGTTTCTGACGGCGTGTCAACGAATCCGTGCCCACCCCCGACAGGTGGTCCATCCTCTTGGGTGGGGTCTTCTTCTGGGTCTTCTCGGGGCACGGGTATTTTGCTGGAGAGACAGTGCCATACTCCCAAGGGATCATGTTGCGACTAGAGATCGAGACTCTAGGTCGGGCACCCATAAAACTACGGAGCACGTGCTCTGTCACACACGCTCGCGCGCGCGTGGGCAGGTTCCCAGCAGGCCGGGCGGGCGTGCTATGTCCCCTATAAGAGGGCGAGGACGGGACCCCTTCGACAAAGCATGTGGCCATGTCGAAGAGGTCAGAGCCCGTTGGTACGCGTCCGAACGTGGATTCCGATGGCGTTGGAGACGAGCCCACCTGCCCGCCCGTGGAGTCCGATCCAACCCATGGAGTGGGAGAAAACGCGCGCGACCCCCTCACACACAATCCCGACGGGCTGGGCGGTCCGGGAGACACCTATAAGAGTCGAGCCTCTGCCCCCTCACTGGCAGATGTGAGTGATCGGGCCTACTACCGAGACCTCGATTTGTCTGCCTACCCGACGGAAGAGGCGTACTTTTTGGAACGGACACGGCGAGGTCTGGCGAGACCTACTGGCATTGGCTGCAAGATTTTGCCGACGCCCTCGGATGCTCGGACACGGGTCCCCGACACCAACCGGACACGTGTCATGCGTTCACCCCCCGAACCCCTCCGGCTCCATCGACGTTGCTGTCGCCGACGAAGCAGGCCGACCTCAAAGCCCCCAGACCCAGTCCCGACACCGACGCCTCCACGACTGGATCCAGTGGTTGAAGTGCCAATTGAGTGAGGCGCAAGAGGCGTGCCAAGACCTCCGTGAGACCCTGGAAGAGTGGAAGCAGGTCACCCAGCAAGTGCAAACGCGGATGTGACAATGAGCCGACCGAGAAGCCGAGGAACGTCAGCTGTGGCATGTGCGTTGCGACCGCGTGCTGGATAGCGTCTTGTGTGACAGCTGTAAAGAGGACAAAGACCTGGCCTACTTCGACGCCGTCGACAGTACGTACGAGAGGGCCCGCGCGTGGACGCCCGCCGACTGCCTGGAATGTAAACCGTACAAACACTGTTTCTACGCGCCCGAACGTCTCGAGGAAGATGCGTGGCACGCGTGTCCCGTGGAACCCGACCACGCGTGAACTTTTTGTAAAATGAATCAATAAAAGACGTTGTGTCAAACCCAGTGTGTGTTCATTTCTTTCGAGACATCATGACGGAACTAGTGACGGGAGGTGCTCGAGGGACCGATACCCTGGCCGAGCAGGTGGCGAACCAGCTGGGCATCCCTTGCCGCGTGGTGGTGGGTCTGTCGCACACCCGTGCCAGGAAAGACGTGACACCCTTGACGGACGATGCCCTGCAAGAAGGATGGCGAGCCTTGTGCCAAGTACGTCCCCCGCATCCCAACGAACGGTTGCACCTACCCGTGTGGGAACTCTTGAGCCGCAATCTCCACATCGTCAAGGACGCCGACACGGTGGTGGCGTTCGGCCACCTGGAGCACGACGGGGTGTCGGTGCGTGGTAAGACGGGATGCAGCGTGGCCTTGGCGCGGCAGCAAGAAAAACCCATCTTCTTGTATGAGGTGAACTGCGATGCGTGGTTCGTGTTCGCGTACTTGGCTTACAGTCGTTCTCATTTCGTGCTGACCCGGACCATGAACGGCGACGATGACGGGATCCCGACGCTGTCGGGCTGCATCGCCGTGGTGGGGACGCGCCACCTGGAGCAATTCCCTCGGGCCGTGCAACAATTGAAGACCCTGCTGTGGCGTGCCTCGCCCTATGCCGAGCAGTATCGTGACCTGCCCGCCCGATTTGAAACGTGTTGTAAAATATGAATCAATAAAAGCAGGGAACGTCAAGCGTGTGGGTTCATTTGTGAGGGAGATGTGGGGCGACACGGGACGACGCTGGGTGCACTGGCACTTGACGTGCTGGCTGTGCACCAATCTGATCGACTCGTTGGGTGTGCTGTGTCGATGGCTCGACCTGGACGACGACGACGAGCTGGACCTCGAACCCCCCATGACCGTCTTCGAGGTCTTGCTCGAGCACCCACTGTTTCATTGGGGGCACTATGCCGCCTTCGTGACGTGGTTGGTACGTCGGAACTCGGACCCCGAGCCCTGGTTCCACCTTGTCCATAAAACGTATCCCGACTGCTTGCCGAGCGTGGGCCGGTTGCTCTGGATCCGCGTACGATGGTGGCTCTGTCCGCCGCCGGCTCGAAGAAGAAGACGTCTCAGACACGGAAACGAAAAAGTCCCTCCTCCCAGCACGTGAGGGCTCGGTATGCGGATTCGTCGACGCCGGGCGCCTTAGGCGGGGTCCCACGGTTCGCCGACGCCCAAGGTCTGTCGCTCCGTGACGCCCGAGCGGCCTTGGAAGGCGATCTGGCCTACACGTTGCACAAACCCCAACGCCGTCGATTTCCCACTGCACTGGTGCTGGTGTTCAACGTGGACGAACAGTGGGTGGCAGATCTGGTGGAAGTGCAACGGTTGGCCCGTCACAACCGCGGCATCCGTTATTTGTTGACGATGGTCGACGTCTTGTCCAAGTACGCGTGGGTCTGGCCGCTCAAGACCAAGACGGGGGACGCTTTGGTGCGAGCCTTCGGCTCCATCTTGAAGCAAGAGGGGTCGACGCCCCCAAACGTATCAGACGGACAAGGGCAAAGAATTTTACAACCGGCCGTTTCAGACTTTGTTGAAACAGAAGGGCATCCATCATTTTTCCACGCACGGGGATGCCAAAGCGGCGGTGGTGGAACGGTTCAATCGCATGTTGAAAGGGCGCATGTACCGCTATTTCGCGGCCGCCAATACGTTGCGGTTCGACGACGTGCTGCAAGACTTGGTGAAAGGCTACAACGCCAGCCGGCATCGGAGCATCGGCCGAGCGCCTCGCGACGTGACCCCGAAAAACGAGAGTCAGGTGTGGCACACATTGTACGGCCAGAGACTGCGAAAGAAAGGCCGACGGCCCCACTGGAAGGTGGGCGATCGCGTGCGGTTGGGCAAACACCATCGCCCGTTCAAGAAAGGGTACTTGCCCGGGTGGACCGAAGAAGTGTTCCTGGTGCGTGCCGTGCGCCCGGGACCCGTGCCCACGTAGCGAATGGAAGAGATGGACGGCACGCCGTTGGAAGGCACGTTTTACGAGCAGGAGTTGCAGAAAGTGACGGTGGATGACGATGCACTGTTCCGCATCGAGAAAGTACTTAACCGCAGTGGAGAGAAGGTCTTGGTGCGTTGGAAAGGATGGCCGAGCAAGTACGACAGTTTGGTGGCCAAGAAGGACGTGCAGACCTTGGGATGAGCGAAGAATTTTTCGTGACATTGCCCAGCGATGTCAGCAGTGCCGAATTCACCGGCAACACAGCGGCCTGGTTCAAAGTCCGGTTGCCGTACCCGCTGCGTCTGAAAGGTCGCGGGTGGCAAGTGGGGTTGAGCAGCCTGTCCTTGCCGGACGCCCGCGTCAATCTGTACGACTTGGTGGGCCCGAGCGAGCACCTCCTCTACAGTCAATGGTACGCAGTGCCCGCACATGGGTCGGAGGAACTGACCAAAGTGACGCGAGTCCATATGGCCGACGTCAACCGTCTGGAATCGGTGGTGGACGGCGAATCGTTCGTGAAAGCCATGATCGACGCGGTCGATTGCACGAGGTGGTTCGTCGATGCCCAGGGGTACGACCTGAAGGATGCCAACGGCAAACGCTTGTACGTGACGTTTCGGTGGGAGCAGCGGGGGACTGACTGCGATCTGATCGTCGACAATACCCATACCCGGATCCACGGGCCCAGTATGCCTGTCTTGATCCTTAGTCACAAATTGGCCTACAAGATGGGGTGGCTGGCGTAGACGAAAGAAGGCAAGGATGTCCTGGGCCCGAACCTTTCCCAAGCAGGAAGTGCCCGAGTTGGTGCAGTATTACAAGGGCACGGTGGCGAGAATCCGTCGTTGACGCGCGCCAGGCGGTTGGGGGCCAAGAAACAACGGTTGCTGTCCGAGGCGTCATTGTCGGCCTCCGAAGCCGTGCAATGTGTCAAACCAATGTCCAGTGCGCTGCGATGCACCACCAAATGGCTGGGGCAATTCACGGCCCCGTTGCCGCCTGCCGGCGCCGAAGGGGATGCAGGGGATGCTGACGCCGATCTGACCACCTCGACATTGGAGAAATGGATGCAGCACATGGTCCGGGCGGCCGAAACCCCTCGAGGGCGCGCGGTGGCGGCCGAGGCGCAAGGCGTGGTCGTGGGGACCCCCGGCCCCACGCGCAGCGTGGCGGTGGTCAAAAAAGAAGGAACCAAGATGGTGCCGGGCGGACGGCCTCGGCACATGAAAGAAGGGATCCTGGAAGAAATGCAAGCCACCGGGTTCAAACCCAAGAGACGGAGCCGCCCGAGCGCCGACAAACTGCTCCAAGAAGCCCGGGACACCCGCGAGCAGATCGAGGAAGCTATAAAAACCCGGAAGACGCCGGCCGAAGTCCGACGATTGCGCCCTCTACTCGGGTGGGAAGCGTGGGCCGAAGGCAAAAAGACGCGCCAGAAACTCGATGGCACCGACTACTAGAGCACAGGCCTGACGACGACGGACGAAAGCACCCCCTCCCCCAAGAAAAAGAGGCGACAGTGTGGGTGGGGCTTGGACGTGCAGAAATGGTTGGGCAAGACCAGCCTGGAATTGCATTGGCTGGGGTACCAGTACATGGGGCCCGGCACGCATCTCGCCAAATGCTTGAAACGCGTGGACCCGGGCATCAATCGGTTGGACAAGACCGCTAAAGTGCACGACATCGATTACTCGAACGCCAAGACGTTGCAAGACAAGCACGCGGCCGATCGTAAGATGATCCGGGCCATCACCGCCCTCCCGGGGAAAAGACGTGGACCGAAGCCATCGTCAAGAAAATCATGCAAGCCAAGACCCGTTTGAAATTGTAAAAAACTTGGACAACTATGGACAATAAACGTTCGAGTTCGTCCAGGACATCGGGGGTGTCATGTCCCCCGGCGTCCCACGTGGGTTCTAATAAAGTCGGTGAAGGTGTCACCCTGCCTGTCGTGTCTCAATTGCGTGTCGAACCGCTCCAACTGGTGGGTCTTGTCCGGGGACTGCATTGCTTGCACCACGCGGTCCATGCGATCGGTGCACGTCCAGGTGGTCCCGGTCCGGGCGTTGGCGTGGGCCTTGTGCTGCCGGATGCGGGCCAGGACTTGCTGGGTGGGATCTTCTGCTTCGGCCTCGGACTCCGATTCGGACGACACTGAGGCCACGTACGGGGGGTCATGGACGTCGTCCTCCTCAGAGTCGGACGACTCGGTGTACGCCGGAGGGGCTCTCAGGGTCTTCCGGGGTGACGTGCGACACCGTCGGACTGGCGTCCGACAGTCCTCGTCCAAGGCGGCAGCCATGGCCTCCAAATCCGAGTCCTCCTCCTTCTCGACGTCGATGGGTGGGTCCCCCAGCAGTGTCTGAGCGTGCAAACTCGGCAGGGACCGCTCCCATGCCTGCAATCGAGCGGCACAGGCCGGGGTCCACGGGCTGGCAAAGCCCCCACAATGCAGGCACAGCCCACAGGTGCCGCAGTCCTCGATGGCGGCCTCGAGGGTCTGGGTTCGGTGGGCACGGTACCAGGCGAATTGTTAGGCGAGATGAGCAGCATACCTCTTGGGATCGACCTCACGGCGACGGCAAAAGGTCTGGTGCTGGGCTCGTGCTCGAGCCAAGCGGGTCACGTACCGTTCAGCATCGACCCGGATGCGTCAATAGTACGCTCGACATTGTCTTCGATCCCATTCTCGTCGGCGGGCTAGACGGACGGGATCCTCTCTCAGACGTCGACGACGGGATCGCTGCCATTCGTGTTCCTTCGCCAGGTGTGCTGCGTAACGTTCGGGCTCCGTCTGCTGGAGACATCGACGGCGGGCTTGGGCCTTGCTGCATTTTCGGGCTAGATACCCCGCATGACGTTCGGGGTCGGCTCTGACGCGACGGTAGGCTCGACCTTTCTCTTCGCGTTTCCAGGCTAGGAACAAGGTGCGATGCTCGACGGGATCGTCCAAGGGTTGGAGCCGACGGGCCAGCAGCTGAGCTTTCTTCTGCTCGGCCCGTGGACAGGCTTCCAGCACCACCCGGCACGGGGTGGTGGGATGAAGGTGGGCCCGGGCCTTCTGTTTTTCCCGGTACCGGGCCTTCTGGGCACACACGGCCTCGGGGTGAGCGGCTTTCCAGGCCTTTACTCGTGCATGTGTTTGGGCAGGATCCCGGTATGGCATGACGACTCACAATGGCGTCTGCCCGCACGGCCGACCCTTAACACACCACCCTTCCACCAATCCGAGGCCGTCATTTGACCCACATGGTCCAGAAGGATCTTCTGGGGGGATACCCCCCTATACCCCCTCTGGGTGGGTTTTTTCGAGAGGCCCGGAGTGAGACCGTGATTGGTCGAGGTCAACTCTATAAAGCCAGACGCCTCGCGCGTCGGCATCATTCTCGGTTCGCTCGTCCACCCGGTGAACCTCCAGCATCTCTGAGCCCGGCCCCAGTGGACTCACTTTAGACGAGCAATGGGCTCTCTTACGGCAGCAGCGCGAGACCTTCGCGCGCGACCACACACTCGCGTCTTTTTTCCCAGAGGACGACCCGGAAGGTGACGCCTTATGCAATGCGGCCCTGGACGCCTGGGAACAGCCGCAGCAGTGTGGGGGCGGAGCCCGCCCGCCCCTTGAGTTTGACCTCATGCCCGGAGAAGATCGACGTGTGCGACGTTTTGGGCTCCATCGCCGCGTCTTTCGTGCCCGACTCCGACAACAGACCCAACTCGAGGAAGGGGACGGTGTGGGTGGGGCCATCGAGGGGGCCTTGACCCGAGCCATCGACCGTCAGCTGGCCTCCGATACCGAGATCCTCGACGATGATGCCTACTTGATCATCAACTTTCAGTCGGATCGGTACCATCAAGCCTACCAATCGGCCCGACTGACCTTAGGCGAGTGGCGGCGCAGGGATTTGCGTGTGCGTGGCCTCATGCAGGACCTGGCTCGGCGTCTGAATTCCAACCAGAATTTCCGGATGAACGACACGTTCCAGCTGCAGGTCACCCTGGCGTGGGATCCTGGTCGTGGAGGCAAGAGGAACGGTTTGAGTTGGGGGAGCGTGTCGGCCAAACAGTTTCTGCCCCTGAAACGCTGCATGGTGCCTGTCGGCAACACGGACGAACTCTGTTGCGCTCGAGCCCTGGTCACCATGCCCTGCCAGACCCGATTGGCTCGAGCCTTGCACGCCGAGGCCCGGGTGCCCGAAAGTCCGAAGGCCGACTATCAGATCAAGGTCGTCGATGCATGGTGCGGGTGTGCTATGATCTTTGTGGGACCGGCCTGCACGGGACGCCCCATCCTGCATCTGGTCAAGATCGAGGCTCACTACCACGGTTGCACCAGCTACGTGGCCTTCTTCAACAAGGCCCATTACTGTGACGCGTGCGACCGAGCCTATGACCACGAGGACTACGTGCATCACCCGTTCCAGGGTAAGAAATGCCACGTCTGCCACCAGGAGAACTGTGCCGAGTACCAGGCGGCTCGCCAGACCGGTGCTCTACCCGACGTCACGTGCCGCGAATGCCACCGGCGCTTCTACGGCCCCACGTGCGCCAACCAACACGTGCTGTTCCAGACCCAGAGTGGACGCCTGGCTCGTCACGAGGAAGGCAACCGCGTCTGTGACATCTTGGCGCGTTGCCTGATCTGCTGCAAACAGATGCCCGGACCCGAGCGACACAAACACCAATGCAGTCGTGGACCCTGCCCCACCGGCGAGAAAGGCGTCGACTTGCGAACCCACCGCTGCCACATGCAGAAGGTGGTGGAGTCGAAACCCAAACGCCGTCGACGCTGCCGAGGGGCGGCCGCCGGGCTGCAGACCCTACGAGCCAATGACTCGGACGACGATGGGAGCAGCGACGACGACGACGAGGCCGCCGGAGACCGACGCCCAACCCCTTTGCTGGTCTATGCAGACTTTGAGGCCATGCAGGAGGGGGCTTTGCACACGCCGAACTTGATCTGCTGGGAGCGGGAGGACAGCGATCATCAGTACGTCGAGTGCGGGGCCGACTGCTGCGAAGCGTACTTGGACTGGGCCACGCACGTGGCCGAGCACGAGAGCGGACAAGTCATCACAGTCTTTCATAATTTCAAAGGCTACGATGGCATGTTCGTGCTTCGCCAGCTGTACGACGACGGGCACAAGGTCACCCACCAGATCTGCATCGGCTCCAAGATCTTGAGACTACGGACCGGTGACCTCAAGTTCGTGGACAGTTGCTGTTTCATCCTGCAACCTCTGCACAAGTTTCCCGCCACGTTTGGCCTCGCCGAACTGAAAAAGGGGTTCTTTCCCCATTTTTTCAACACCGTCGAGAACCAAGCGTACGACAAGGACGAAATGCAGGCCCGGGACTATTACGACCTGGATGGTATGATGGAGGATAAACGCCGGAAATTTCTGGCCTTGTATGCAGACCGGGTGGCCGAACGGTACCATTTCAACTTCTGGCAGGGACTCGAGGCGTACTGCAAGTCGGACGTGCGTCTCCTGAAGGAAGGGTGCCGTCGGTTCCAGCAGGAGTTCGAGGCCGAGGCGGGGTTCAACCCCTTCCTTAAATGTATCACCATCGCCGCCTCCTGCATGCGGTACTTTCAAAAGAAGTGGCTGCAACCCGGCACCATCGCCGTCGAACCCCCACTGGGCTGGCACGGTGCCCGTAACCGGCAGAGCGTCGAGGCCTTGCAGTGGCTCCACTGGTGCGAGCAGGAAGTGCGTCGTGTCACCCGCGAGAGCATGATGGACGAGGAGTGGCAAGCCCACGATCTCCTGCAGTTGGAGGATCCCGACCACGAGATCCCCGGCCTGCCCGTGGCCGACCGCATCGCTCACGTCGGCATCCGCGGCGAGCAACGCCTTCAGCTCGACAGTCGCGTCTTTGACGCCGACGATCCCGTCACGCACACGGCCTACGAGTACCACGGGTGCTACTTCCACGGCTGCCCGCGGTGTCACCAAGGAAACATGAGCCACAAGAGTTGCATCCATCCCGATCGCACCATCCGTGAACTCTACGAGGCCACCGTCGCCAAGGAGATGGCCCTGCGCAACGGAGGGGTCCGTCTGGTGACCATGTGGGGGTGCGATTGGACACGTCTCAAGGCCCAGCGCGAGGACATCCGGACCTGTCTGGCCCAGCATCCCATCGTGCTGCCCCTGGATCCACGAGACGCTTTCTTCGGCGGCTGTACCAACGCCGTCGTTCTGTATGCCACTGTCGACCCCGAGAAAGGCGAGCAGATCCGGTACGTGGACGTCACCTCCCTCTACCCGTGGGTCAACTAGTACTGCGAGTACCCCGTCGGGCACCCGGAGATCAAGACCCACTTGAGAGGTACCGACCTGTCCCTGTACTTTGGGCTGGCCAAAGTGGACGTGATCCCGCCGCCGTTGCTACACCATCAAGTGCTGCCCTTACGGAGTGGCGGTAAACTTACGTTCCCTCTGTGCCGTACTTGCGTGGCCGCCGAGCAAACCAAGCCCCACCTGCTGGACCGGACGTGGCGTTGCCCGCACACCCCCGAGCAGCGGAGGTTGACCGGCACGTGGTGCACCCCGGAGCTGGCCAAAGCCGTAGAGCTGGGGTAAGACATCGTCCGGATCCACGAGGTCTGGCATTTCCCGCTCCGCCAGGTGGGTCTCTTTGCCGAGTACGTCAATACCTGGCTCAAGCACAAGACGGAAGCCAGCGGATGGCTCCCGGGCCCGGCTCGAGACCCCCAGCATCGCGAGTGTGAAGCTGCCCGCGACCGGTTCGTGGCCAACTACTTGGCGTGCGAAGGCGTCCGATTGGATCCTGCCCAGATCGTCAAGAACCCGGGCCGTAAAGCCACAGCCAAACTCATGCTCAATTCCTTCTGGGGCAAGTTTGGCGAACAGCTCAACAAAGTGCCAAGTGGAGCAAGTCACCTCCCCAGCCCGGTTCTACGACCTGTTACGACCTGTCTCGGGTCATCCACGCCGTGCGGGTCATCAACGAGGAGATGTTGGATGTCGCGTACAACTACATCGACGAAGCGGCCCCCAAGAGCAACCGCACCAACGTCTTCGTCGCTGCCTTCACCACCTGTCACGCCCGCCTCAAGCTGTACGGCTACCTGGAGCGCGTGGGAGCCAACGCCTTGTACTTCGACACGGACTCGGTCATTTACAAATGGTGGCCCGGTCAGCTGGAGATCGAGCTCGGCGAGTTCCTCGGCGAAATGACCGACGAGTTGGAAGATCCCAACGATCACATCTGCGAGTTTGTGTCGGCAGGCCTCAAGAACTACGGGTACGAGACCCACAAGGAAAAGCACTGCTGCAAGTCCAAGGGGTTCACCCTCAATATCCAGGGCAGCCAGCAACTCAACTACCAAGTCCTGAAAGCCAACGTGTTGCAGGAGCTGCGAGACCCCTTGGACCGGCCACGCCAGATCCCGGTCTTCAACCTGCATTTCATCACGCGAGATGCCGACCGCCAGCTGGAAACCATGACCCAAATCAAACGGTACCAGCTGGTCTTCGACAAGCAGGCTGTCGACCCTAACACGGCCATCTCGTACCCGTACGGTTACCTGGCAACCCACGAGGCGACCCAGAGGCGGTTTGCAGACCTGCAAGCGCGACGTTTGGTGGCTCAGCAGGAGGAAGCGCAACGACACCAGGTGGCTCAGCAGGAGGAGGCACGACGACGCCAGGCCGTTGAGCTGGAGGAAGCCCGACGACACCAGGCAGCCCAGCAGGAGGAGGAACGACGACGCCAGGCCGCTGAGTTGGAGGAAACCCGACGGCAGCAGGAAACCGAGCGCCTGCGGCGACAATGCAAGAGCGAGGCCCTGGAACGACGGCGGGCTCAGAAACGGGCATGGTGGCACATACAGCGGGAGGAAGAGGAAGGGGCTGCAGCTAAACGGCCACGAACCCTGTAAATAGGCTAAGGGGACTGGGTCGGCATCTTCGGTGTCGCGTGGGACGGTCCCCTGCTCGGGTGAGTACTGTCAGCTCGACGTTGTAGACGACCACCAGTCCCTTCCGTTGTGTTTTTTTTTCCTACGAGAAATGGAAGTCAAGACGACGTCTTGAGGGACGAGGGTTCACTCGGTGCCCTCCCACGTTCCCATTTGTTAATTAGGTTTTCGTTTTTTAATTAAAAATTCGTTTGACTTCCTTTGGAGCGTCGTGACGTCATTTCCGACCTGATGCCCATATATGGACTAGACCAAAAACCCCACGTGACCTCTAAATCCAATATGGCGGACAGTTAATGAGATGCATCGCGCTCTGATTGGCTAGAGGGGGGTCACGTGGGCGATATCCGGCTCTCTAATTGGCTACTCCCTATACAGACGCCTATAACTACTAGGCGGTTCAGTGAAAAGACGGTTTATATAATCGTATCATTGGATGATAATCCAAGACTTCCCTTTCAATCCTCAAACTTAACTACTACAGTTCAAGGGTCACACCGACACCTGCAGCCTTTTGATAGCTAACAGTTGCCAAAATCAGTATGACCTCCTCGTCATATTAATAATAACAATAATAACAATAATGATAATAATAATAATAATAATAATATTATTATTAATAAGAGAACTAGGTGTTATGGGAGACCCTAGAGAGGTCTTATAGTACCTTTCACTTGCTCAAAAACATTCAAAAGGGCAAAACAAACCCAAAATACTCGCTTGTGGTTAAATTCACGGAATTCAGTGGGCAAAACACACCCGTTAAGAGCCAGTTTCTGTAAATATCGAAAATCTCGCGACAGTTTCGAAATTTTCAATTTCTTCATATTTTGCCCAAATAAACCCTTGAGTGAGTTG
>BLFK01000599.1:196045-209745 GCA_014634185.1 Astreopora myriophthalma | reverse complement strand
ATTAGTATTTACCAAATCAGTGGATAGCAATTTTCGCGCGTTTTGATTGGCTCCCGTAACTCGGAATATCCTTGGCTATTCACTGTTTTGCGAACGGAGAGAAAAATGGCGCGTCGTTTTGCGAAAGTTTCAGAAGAAGAAATTGAAGAAGCGTTTTTTTATCCATCTGATTTGGTAAATACTAAAACAACTATCCCCCTCAGGGTCGGTGAAGAGCGGTGGATATATACCTCGACGCTTCGCGTCTCGGTATATATCCACCACTATTCACCTCCCCTTCGGGGAATAGTTGTATAATAGTATATGGATATACAACGATTGAAGCAATTATCAGAAGCCAAAATCAAGGCTGGAAAAATGACTAAACAAGTCAGAAATACGTTGAAGGAGTATCAGTATAATAAACAAGATTTACAACAAGGTTTATCAGAAACTTTCAAACCAATTATTGAAGCCCAAGAGCAAACCAAACAAGCAATCGATGAAAAACAGGACCAATTGATTGAACAATTAGAAAAGAACCAAAGAGCACTGACTTCTGGTTTGGAAGACATTGCTATGTTAACCTATCAGACAGAAGCACAACCAGTACCGGAAACAAAGCTACCAATAGGTTACACACCATCTATGACATACAAATCAGATTTAGATAAAGATTTTGATACTGATGAGATGAATATTTTAATGAAATACGATCTGCACCCACCTAGACAATTATTAGAAGAACTGAAAAAAGGTGAAGATTTTGAAACTTATTATGAATTAATAGTGAAGATTTAAAGGAACTAGGTAGGAAGAAGGGTCGTCTATCGAAAAATAAAGAAATGAAAGAAAAGAATAAAAGTAAAATCGATATGTTAACCAAAGAAATCAAAACGTTGCAAAAATACAGAAAACGAATTATAATCTTCCCAGAAGGCCTCAAAACTCTTAAAGGTTCTGGTTATACCCAACCAAAGAGAAATGCATACAAAATATCATCTTCTGGGCAATATGGTGGACTGATGATTGATATTCCAAAATTAATGGGACACCTCAGACTTGTAGCAACAAAAGATAACTGCAAAGTGATGGACAAAAAGGTTGATTTTGATACAATCGATTTATTGACAAAGAAATTTAATTCGAAAAAGAAATACAGTGATATTGCAAAAATGGTATTTGATGAATTGAACCAACTAAGTGAGATTCCAATCCATAAATCCAGTAAAAAATTCAAGAAAATAGGTTCCGGTATTGTTTATTACAATAATGCGGAAGATTTACTGGACAGAATGGAATTACTTGGTGGATCTATTTTAGCTGGCAACAATGGTGTCAAAGAAGAATTTTCACAGATAGCCCATAAATTGAATCAACTTGGATTCATAAACAACCAACAACTAATAGATTTATTAAAACAATATATAATGTAATGATATATGCAAGAAAGAGCAATACACATTTCATCTGCTAACTGGCAGAAAATTGGTCAAAGTCGTCCTGAAAACTTTAGTATAAAATTTGATCCACCATTGAAGCTTGACACAAATATGAGACATGAATTAGCTGTGGATCGAATTACAATGACACATTCATGGCATAATGTAAACCATGAATACGGAAATGACACGATTAAATATAGCAAAGACAATGGTGTTTCATGGAAGACAATATTTTTTGCAGGAATGTATTCATATGAAGATCTTGATGATTATATCAGTCAATCAATTGTTCAAAAAGGTGATAAACCAGCTAACAGCAATGGGATAAAGCTTTATTTTGTGCTTTCATCATACAAAGTTGTCATTCAATTGGACGACCAATGGCAGCTTGACATCAGAGACTCGAAATTCGGAGATCTTATTGGTTTTGAACCAAAGATAATTACCCAAAATGACCACGGATCAAAATTACCAAATATAACTAATAGTATTGATGTAATAAACATAAATAGCAACATCATATCAGACAGTCTCAGTAATGGTGTATTCACTAATACTTTAATAACAAGACCAACAGACAATTTAACAAGGAGTTATCCATTTACTTTTGAGCCAAGAAGAGCATTATTCAGCCCAATTTCAAAAACAATTATTTCAGAATTGGAGATATCAGTGACAGACGCTTTGGGGCGACCTATTGATTTAAACGGAATTGATTGGTTTATGCATTTGATACTAAGATCTAGTTTAATATAATATATCAATATACATGCGACAAAGTGAATTTAAAATGCGTTATGACCCCGATTTGGGTCGTTATGTTAACAAACATATACACGATGAATCAATTCATGGTGAAGGAATAATGGATGTTTTCAAATCAATTGGATCAAAACTTTTTGGAAAAACGGCGAAAGAATTAGCTAAAAAAGGGGTTAAAACTGCAGCTGAAAAAGCAGTCACCAAAACTGGTGAATACGCTGGTAATAAAGCAGGAGATAAAATAATTCAATTGTTGAGTAAAAAAAAACCTCCAGTAAAGAATACACCTGTAGTAAATATGGAAAAACAAATGGAGCAACCACTATCTGATTTTCAAATAGCTGAGAGAGTCAATAGGATAATATCTGGTGGAAAGCTCAAAAAGAGAATAAGAGTTTAATATTTATCTAACATAAGTTTATAGTTTATATGAAATCATTTAGAAATCCAAAACATATTGAAAGATACGAAGATGTATATTTTCAACTCGAAACACCACTAAATACTGGTAATCCAGGGAATAATAATTCACAAAAGAAAGATGGTTATCGTTTTGTAGTTGATAACAGAGGAGAAGTTACTCCTTTTGATTGGTATAATGCAAGACTTTCGGTTGGTTTCAAAGTCCAAACGATGGTAAATGCAAACATAGCAGTTGACGACCATAATGGTATTGTAAATGGTTCCCACAGTCTTATAAATGATTTGGACATAAGGTTGAATGGTAATCATGTGTATGATTGCAATCAAGCAAATCATTGTGTAAATATCAAAAATATGTTGGAATATAGTCCAGTATATGCTCAATCCACAGCAACCAATGAGTTTTTCTATATGGATACAAGCCGACACGCTGAAGAACGATCGGCTGAAGACAACTACAATAAAGGTTTTGCCAGCAGAAAAGCGCTTTTGGGTACATCAGCAGTTGTCAATACAGAAATATCATTAAACAGATATGCATTCTTTGAAGCATTGAGAGATGAGTTACTACCAGCCACGCGGTTAGAATTGAATTTAAAGATTGAATCTGATGAAAATCTTATTTGGCAAGCTGGTGCGGATTGTCGTTTGATAATCACAAGAATGGAGCTCATTGTGCCACGAATCACTTTCAATTCAGAAGGGCAGTCGGTATACATGAATCAGTATCTAAGGCCTCATAAATGGACTTATTTACGTGAAAATGTAGAAAGAAGCAATTCATCAACACAAAGAAGTGGTAATTTTCAGATAACAAGTGGCATTTCAAAGCCAAGACATGTATTTGTGTTCATTATAAATGATGCCAATATTGGATCCCAAACAGCAAATCCATTTTTGTATAATACATTCAGGGTATCAACTAACCCAAGAACATTGACAAATTGTCATCTCATTGTTGGAAATGGTAATGAATATCCTGATGTACATTACACTCCAGATGCTGATTTAACTCGAGTATACAGAGATGTTTTAAATATGTGCATGCAAATAATGAATACGGCCAGGGAACTTTACTGAATATCACTAACTTCAAAACACTATTTCCATTTGTGTATTTTGATTTGACAAAACAAAAAATGGATATCAAAGATGGTACCACAAAGCTGACATTTCATTACGAATTATCTGGTACAACAGCAACAGCATATTTAGTTTATGCATTGACATTATACGAACAAGAAGCTGAGCTTATTCAGAGAGATAATAAATTATTGTTCAGGTAAATATAAATTTATGTACGTTACTTATATATAATATATGTCAACGTATTATCCACATGGTGTAAAACTATCAAGAGGGCAAAAAGAGAAACTAGCCTCAGCATTGAGGAAAAATTCAGCGATAACAATAAGATTATCAAAATCTGAATTAACTGGTCCGGATCAGCTTATGTTAACTAAAACTCAAATAAATAAGTTAAGGCGGGCTATGCAGAACAATACAGGTTCTGATATTAAAATAAGCAAAACACAGATAAGAAAAGCGGCTCAAAGAGGAGGTAGTCTGTGGTCATCACTATTTTCTTTAGGAGCAAAAATGCTTCCAAAGGTACTTCCATTGGCCACCAAAATTGCGGGTCCATTGGCTACTGGAGCATTATCGGGTTTGTCTAGTTTAGCGGTTGATAAAATATTTGGTAATGGACAAGTTGGAGGATTTATGATTCCTCAAAATAAAATTGAACAATTAGTAAAATACAAAGATTGGCTTACAGATGCACAGAAGAAACAAATAGTCAATGCAATGCATACAGGTGGACAACTTGTAATCAAACCGACTAAAGCACAATCTGGTGGCTTTTTGGGCGCTTTATTGGCTTCAATTGGTATACCTATGCTTATTAATGCACTGACGGGAAAAGGACTACAGATCGATAGAAGTCGAAATAGACGATCTCTTCCAATTTATGTTCCAGGAATGACACCTTTGCCAATGCCAATACCAACATCTGATCAAGATGGTGGATTAGTCCTTCCAAATGATTGGAGGCCACCTCCTTTTTACGGTTCATGGGACAAACCAATCGGTATGGGAGTAAAAAAAAGAACAAAAAAGGAAAAGGATTGTTGCTCGGAAAAAAAAGCCCATTTTCAGGAATTCCATTAATCGGGGACATTCTGTAAAATTCATTAATAAACCCCTCAGTAACTATGATTTGATTGATTGGGTCAATAAACTCAAAATCAAAAACTTCCGAGGTATTTACAGCAGAGATAGTTTACCACAAAGGATGATAAAAGATGAAGTTGGTATAATTAACTTGGATTCACATATTGGTCCTGGTACACATTGGGTTGCCTATCGTAACGGAAATAAATATGCAGAATATTTTGATAGTTTTGGGTTAAAAATGCCCAATGAAGTATCCCAATATTTATCAACAAGTAGTAAACAAATAATTTATTCAAATGATGAAATACAAGAAAGAGACTCAGTTTTATGCGGTTATTGGTGTTTGTATTATTTGTTGGAAAGACAAAAGGGAACAAGTATTTTGAAAACTATTCACACTCCACATTTTGATATGGATGACCAAAAAGTAAATTATAATTTTATTATAAAATATTTCAAGATAATGTAATATATGTATATATGGTGAGATCGTATTGTGTTAAACAAAAGAAGGTAACTGAATGTGTACCTGGGAGCGAACGTTTTGTGAAAGCTAAAAATGGAAGAACTATGACGAAATGCACGTGTGCAGAATGTGGTATAACAAAGACTAAATTTGTTAAAACTCGGGGAAACTAAAGGGCCCGTCTGAAGGGGCGGGCTTATTTGATATAGGAAGTAGTCGCATGCTTAGTGCATTACCTTTGAAAGCCGGTATAAAGGGTCTTTACAATTTAGACAAAATGGGAATATTAAAGGCAATCAATCCTAATATAAAAGGTTTGGATAAGAAATACATTGATCAAGCTTTGGATAGGCTTACTGGGGGCGCTGTAGACATCCATAAACTTATCGGTAAATTACCAAGACCAAAAGGTGGTTGGACTCCACCAAACTACAAATATATGGGACCATATAATCCACTTGATAAACAGTTAGAATATGATCCCACTACTGGTCAGGTTACAAAATGGCATGTTCAACCTTATAATAAAGTTGATGAAATAGCAGCTCATCATGATATATGTTACAGCATGGGAAAAGACAAAGGAGAATGTGACCGAAAAATGGTTCAATCCCTTGACCAAATACCTTATGGTGAAATGCCAAAATGGGGCCAAACAGCTCGTTTTATTATAAACACAAAACAAAAACTAGGTCTTGGAGTTCCAAAAAACGGAAAAAGCCGTTGAGTGAAGAAAACTGGCAAGAAAAATTAGCAGATGAGTTACATGCACCCATAAAACGTAATTTCACTCGGCGGCGTATAATTGTAAATCATGTTGATGAGATTTGGGCGGCAGACCTTGTTGAGATGCAACAGTTTAGTAAATGGAATAAGGGTTACCGATATCTTCTAATGGTTATTGATGTATTCTCGAAATACGGTTGGATTGTTCCTTTGAAGGATAAGAAAGGTGAAACTGTAATGATAGCTTTTCAAACGATATTCAAGGAAGGCAGAAAACCACAATATATATGGGTTGATAAGGGAAAGGAGTTCTATAACAAACACTTGAAAGACTTTCTAGAGAAAAATGGGATATATATGTACTCCACTGAGAATGAGGAAAAATCATCAGTGGTTGAAAGGTGGAATCGAACAATCAAGTCCAAAATGTGGAAGCAGTTCACTGTTCAAGGTAATACACAATATTTAGACACGTTACCAAAATTAGTGAAAGAATACAATAATACAAAACATTCAAGCATAAAGATGACACCAGTTGAAGCATCTGATAAAAAGAATGAAGGAACCGTTTACTTCAATTTGTATGGTGATATAAATGCATTAAAACAGAAACCGAAATTCAAAATAGGTGACAAGGTCCGAATATCTAATGTGTTCGACAAGGGTTATACACCAAATTGGACAGAAGAAATGTTTACAGTTGATAAGATCCAATACACTTATCCAATAACATACAAACTAAAAGATCTCAGAGGTGAAGATATTCAAGGGAGTTTTTATGAACCGGAATTATTAAAAGCCAGACAGGATGTTTTCCGTATTGATAAAGTCGTTCGGAGAGATTATAAGAAGAAACAAGCTTTGGTGAAGTGGAAGGGATATAGTGATGACTTCAACAGCTGGATACCAATGAAGGATTTAAAAGATATATGAAATTGTTTTAAGAGAATATTACCTAATATATATTATAAATTAGATTTCAGTGTATACTGTATTTTGCTATATGATAGCCAAAAATATATAATTGTTTCTGGCTATTCATTTACATTTTTTGTTGTGAAGATACTTATAACTATTTTTGTAAGTTTTGTCACATCTTAGGCATTTGTATTTTTTGTTTTGCCATTTTTTCATAGCTTGCAAATGGTGTTTCTTTTTGTCTTCATTGGGGACTCTATTTTTACGCACATTAGAAGCTTTTTTATAGTCATCTGGTAATTCATCTTGTTTTATATACTCAAAATTGTATGAACATCCATCCTTTTTTGATATACCTGATTTACAATTATTAAGCCCCTCACAAACCATTTTAACTATACCAGCATTGATTTGAAGATGTTGTTGAATAGCATACATACTGTAAAAATATGAAACTTCTTTTGTAAATAAGTTCGTTGCTTTAACACATCTTCTATTTTCATGATTTTTAGCAACAAATGAATAATCTCGTTTAATTGCTGCTTTCTTACAATTCTCTTTCTGTGAAACAAGTTGTAAATTACATAATCTGTTATCATCTTTCACACTATTAACATGGTCAATGACTTTACCTTCTGGAATGATACCATTATGACATTCCCAAATAAAACGATGAACATAACAACTTTTTTGTTTTTCACCATATTTTTTTACACCACATTTCATATATCCAGAATTATTTTTTTGACCCTTGTGGAGTACTTTCTGAATGATATTTATGACATTTCCATTTTCATCCGAAGCATATAAGTCATAAATTGGGTGAATATTATAAACGCACTTATTAATTTCAATTTTACTCATTATAATATAGTTTAGATAATTTTATGTTTAAGCTATTTATGTATGCAAAGTGTTTTAAAGAAATATTATTATTTAAATATAAAATGGAAAATATATCGAACCTTATATTAATGAATAAAAAAGATCTCAAA
This sequence comes from Astreopora myriophthalma, assembly GCA_014634185.1. Classification (NCBI taxonomy): domain Eukaryota; kingdom Metazoa; phylum Cnidaria; class Anthozoa; order Scleractinia; family Acroporidae; genus Astreopora; species Astreopora myriophthalma. The sequence goes on along the minus strand of BLFK01000599.1, from coordinate 201,856 downwards.
AAATTGAGTAAATCTCAACTGATCAAATTGCTGTTGAAGCAAGAAAATAAAAAGCCTGAAATCATCACAGTAGATGATACCAAACCAGTGCCAGCACCAAGAACTCATAAACCAGTGCCAACACCCAGAACTGTAAAACAAATGGTTCAAGATTATGAAAACAACATAATTCTTCCACCATTACAGTTTAGAGACAAACCAGTGCCTGCACCAAGAACCAAAAAAACTAGTCAAACCAGTGCCTGCGCCAAGAACTAAAATAGAGCAAACAGATAAAGCTCTGAAAGGCTACACAAAGTCCTATGAAATTAGTATAAAAAATAACAAAGACTCGCTGATGCAACTACAAAAAACAAGAAAGGCTGTTGAACACCATATCGCAAGTGTATTAAAATCAATGAAAGGACTGAAATTTGTTGAAACGCTTAAGGTAACATTCACAAAAACATCAAACGGTGAAACAATACAAAAGACTGTATATTTTAATGGTCCACCTCAAACAATCACAAATAATATGGAAATAACCAACTCACTTAACTTATCAAAACAGCAAATATTAAACAAAATAACTCAATGGGTCTCTGAAGGGTCTGGTTGGACTGTCAAATCAGTTGACAACCATTATCTCAATGTTGTATTATATAAACCAATGAAAGGCTCTTCCTACATCAAACTACCCATAGAACTAAGAAACAGTGCAAAGGGATTAATCAACATGAAAAATGAGGATAATGAATGCTTCAGGTGGTGTCACATCAGACATTTGAATCCTCAAGACAAAAACCCACACAGAATCAAAAAAGTCGACAAACAATACATAGACAACTTAAATTATTCAGGGATTGAATTCCCAGTCACAACCAAACAGTACAATAAAATTGAGAAGCAAAATGAGATTAACATAAATGTATTCGGTTATGAAGACAAACAACCATACCCAATTTACGTCTCAAAAGAAAAACATGAAGACTGTATGAATCTTCTTCTAATAACAGAAAATGAAAACAAGCATTATGTGTTAATAAAAGATTTTAACAATTTAATGTACAATCAAACAAAGCATAAGGAAAGGAAGCACTTTTGCATGTATTGTCTTCAATGTTTCAGCTCTGAAAGAGTATTAACTAATCACAAAGAAAACTGTATACAAGTGAATGGCACACAAGCAATTAAAATGCCGACTAAAGATGACAACATACTAAAATTCAATAATTTTCACAAACAACTACCAGTACCATTTGTGATATATGCAGATTTCGAAGCCATCATTGAAAAAATACATGGTTGCAAACCTGGTAATGAACAGTCATATACTGAAGCCTATCAAAAGCATACAGACTGTGGTTATGGATATAAGGTTGTTTGTTGTTATGATGATAAATACAGCAAACCAGAACAAATTTACAGAGGAGAACAAGCTGTATATAAATTCATGGAATCCATGCTAGACGAAGTCAAATATTGTAAAAAGGTAATGAAAAAAGAACTCAACAAACCATTGACAATGACAAAAAAGGATGAAGAAGAATTCAAAAAAGCTGACAAATGTCACATATGTGAAAAAGAATACAACAAAACGGACGTAAGAGTCAGAGATCACTGTCACATAACTGGTCAGTACAGAGGATCAGCTCATCAAGAATGCAATCTCTCTCTTAAAGTAAACCCAGAAGAAATAAAAATACCTGTTATATTTCATAATCTGAGAGGTTATGACAGTCATTTCATAATGCAAGAGATTGGTGAAATAGTTAAGAAGCATAAATACACAAACAGGAAAGGCGAACAGTGCCAAATGAATATTAATGCAATTCCCAACAATATGGAAAAATATATGGCCTTCATGCTTGGTAATCATCTGACATTCATTGACAGTTTCCAATTCATGAGTTCCAGTCTTGAAAAACTAGTAAATAATCTACCAAAAGAAGCATTAAAATATACCTCTAAAAAATTCAAAGGTGAAAAGCTTGATTTAATGTCACAAAAAGGAGTTTATCCATATGATTTCATGGACAGTTTTGACAAATTCAATGAACAACTCCCAAAAAAGGAAGAATTTTATAGCATCTTAAATGATGAATATATATCAGATGAAGCATATCAACATGCAAAAAATGTTTGGAATGTATTTAGTCTAAAAAACATGGGTGAATACCATGATTTGTATCTTAAATCTGACATCCTTTTGCTAGCTGATGTGTTTGAAAACTTCAGAAAGACCTGTCTAGAATACTACAAATTAGACCCATGTCATTATTTCACATCTCCAGGGTTATCTTGGGATGCTATGCTTAAAATGACTGATATCAAATTAGAACTTATGACTGATATTGACATGTTTCAATTCATTGAAAAAGGAATGCGTGGTGGGATAAGCTACATTGCCAATAGATATGGTAAAGCAAACAATAAATACATGAAAACATACGATGAAAAGGCGCCCTCAAAGTATATAATGTATCTAGATGCTAACAATCTATACGGTTGGGCTATGAGTCAATATTTACCTACTGGAGGTTTCAAATGGCTGACAGAAAAGCAGATAGACAATATAAATTTATCTGAGTATAATGAAAACGCCCAAAAAGGTTTAATACTAGAAGTTGACTTGAAATATCCCAAAAAGTTGCATGAAAGTCATAATGACTATCCTTTGGGACCAGAAAAAGTAAAAGTAACCAAAAGCATGTTATCAGATTATTGTAAAAAAATAGCAGCCAAATATAATATATCAACAGGTCTTGTACATAAGTTAATCCCAACTTTAAACAACAAAGAAAAGTATGTGCTACATTACAGAAACCTGAAATTATATATTGATCTAGGTTTGAAAGTAACCAAAGTCCATCGAGTATTGGAGTTTAATCAGTCTGCATGGTTGAAGCAATATATTGATTTCAACACTCAGAAAAGAACCAATGCGAAAAATGCTTTTGAGAAAGACTTCTTCAAGCTTATGAACAACAGCGTATTCGGTAAAACAATGGAAAATATCAGAAAGCGAGTAGATGTAAGATTAGTAACTGATGAAAAGAAACTTGTAAAAATGGCAGCTAAACCAACATATATAAGCAGTAAGATATTCAATAAAAACCTTGTAGCTGTGCATAAGATTAAAGAAACACTAACCCTAAACAGGCCGGCATATGTAGGTATGTGTATCCTAGATCTTAGTAAGACACTAATGTATGAGTTTCATTATAACTATATGAAAGAGAAGCATGGCAACAAAGCTCGACTACTATTCACTGACACCGACAGCTTTACTTATGAAATCGAAGCTAAAGATGTATACCAAGATTTTTGGAATGATAAAGACAAATTCGATAACAGCGATTACCCTGAAAGCTCACAATATTTTGATAAAACTAATAAAAAAGTTATTAGTAAATTTAAAGATGAAGCCGCAGGAATGATCATCAATGAATTTATTGGATTGCGAGCTAAAATGTATAGTTACATAAAAGAAAACCAAAAAGAAGGAAAAACAGCTAAAGGAATAAAAAAGAACATAATAAAAAACAACATCAAACATGAAAACTATAAGGATACACTATTCCATAACAAACAGATGCATCACACAATGAAAACCATAAGAAGTCAAAACCATGAAATAGGAAGTTATGAAATAAATAAAGTATCACTCAGCTGTTTTGATGACAAAAGATATATATCAGACAATGGAATAACAAGTTATGCATATGGGCACTATGCCATCAACAACTAAATTATCGTTCTTTAATGTGAAGAAGATATTTTCCTGCGTTTCCAAGAAAGTCACACTTGGTAATTTTTCTGAGAAAGCCACACAATAAAAATATATAGTTTACAAAAATACGAGACCAAAATACGAGACCAAAATACTATAGCAGAAAAACAATCCATTATACGGAATAGTAGTGTAGAGTTGGGTTGGTATGAGCGCATTTTTACAAAATGAGCTCGTACCCCCAACTCTATAACTACTCCCAAGCTATTATACAATATCTTAAGAAAGGATATACAAGAGCATAGTATAGGTCCAATAAGGTTTTGCTGTTAAGATAATAACAAAGTTTAGATAGAGTGCCTATGCTACGTTTAACTTTTTTTGCAATATAGTTAATATAACTTTTCCAGTTAAGATTTGAATCAATATAAATTCCTAGGAATCTGATGGAGTTTTCCTCAGTTAATGATTGATTATTGATAAATAATGTAACTGACTTGGGTAGTTTTTTTTGGATTGGGTGAAACAGTACAAAATTTGACTTATTGATATTCAAGGAAAGTTTGTTTGCACATAACCAGAAATGAACTTTGCTAAGTTCTTCATTGAGATTATTTTGTAATATATTAATATTATTATGCTTAAGAAATAAGTTTGCATCATCTGCAAACAGATGGAAGTGAAATTGCCTTGAGCAGTTATGGAAATCATTAATATAGATTAAGAGAAGCAGAGGTCCAAGTACCGACCCCTGAGGAACACCACATGAGATATTTACCTTACCAGACTGAGTATTACCGAGAGATACAAATTTTCCTATTACTCAAATATGAAGTGAACCAATCTTTAACAATACCACGGATACCGTAGAACTCAAGTTTTGTAAGAAGTATCTCATGGTTTACTGTATCAAATGCTTTACTGAAGTCCAAGAATATTCCATAGGAATACTCACGGTCTTCGACTGCCTTTTGCACTTTATCAATAATACTTAATACTGCATGGTCGGTTGAATGATGGGAACGAAAGCCAAATTGCTTACTGTAAATGAGTTCCCTTTTTTCTAAGTAATTAGAAAGTCTACTAAATACAAGTTTCTCTAACAATTTATTAAAAATGGATAAAAGAGATATAGGACGATAGTTACTTAAGCTAACTTGTGATCCTTTTTTAAATACTGGTATAACTCTAGCTAGTTTGAACCTCTCAGGAACAATGCCAGTTACGAATGAGGCATTAAAGATCATTTGTAAAGGTTCTGACAGAGCACCTTTAAGAATTTTAAAGATTGAAACTGGTATACTAGAAGGACCTACTGCTTTACCAATCTTTAGGTTTGATATTTCAGTTTCTATTTCCTCAGGAGTAATAGGAGACAAGAAAAGCTATCTCGAAGAGGAGGTGACATCCACTCGTAGGCAGAATTGGTGACACTAGGAATAGCACTTGCCAAATCACTGCCAATATTTGCGAAATAATTATTAAAAGCATTTGCAATTGATGTAGGATCTGTTAATTCGATATCATTCAAAACAACTTTGCTAATAGCCTGTCTTTCCTGTGAGGTTGTTCGGATAATTTGCTTTATCCCCTTCCAAATTCTTTTCTCATCATTCAAATGTATTGAAAAATAGTCATTATAATACTTTCTTTTACTAATTTTAATGAGATGATTTAACTTATTTCTGTAAACCTTGAACTTAGTCTGGTAATAAGATGATTTGGTCTTAAGGAATTTCTTGTAAAGCTTATTTCTTATTTTAATTGAGGTTCTAATTGCAGAAGTAATCCATGGCTTGGTTTTGAGTTGAGACTCTTTCTTGGACAGTTGCTTTAGTGGAATGTGTATATCAATAAACTCTGATATTTTACTGTAAAAAGTATCAAACATAAGGCTTGGATCAGAATTACAGCTGAATAATAAATCCCAGTCTATTGATTGGATGTCATTAATTAGGGCTTGCTCATCAAGATGTGAGTAATCTCTTTTGAAAATCTTAACATTTCAAGGCAAAGAAGAGAATTTACTGACAACAAGAAAGTTTGGCAAGTGATCAGTTAGATCATAAATTAAATTACCACTAATTGTAAAATGTTCT
>BLFK01000599.1:169251-193217 GCA_014634185.1 Astreopora myriophthalma | reverse complement strand
TCCTTAACATGTTAAAGCAGGCTTTTGCCAGTTTACAAGCAAGCAGCTCACTGTCCAGAGCTGATTTATCACTCCACATAAACTTAATGGCACAACACTATCAAAGATGTGCCAACCTTTGATTCTCCTAATGGCCCTTTCGACGTGGATTCTTAAATTGGCAATTCTCATAGTCTCAAAACAGTCTTCCTTGGAGAACTGTTCAGATTTACTTTGTCGTTTAGGAGGAATGAAAAGTGTTACCTTCTTTGTTGCCAGTAAATCCTGAATGTCAAATCCACGATCAGCCATAATCAGATCATGCTGATCAAGCAAATCAACAAAGGAAAGACCGATAGCAAGGAAGGAAAGACCGATAGCAAGGAAGGAAAGACCGATAGCACGCTTCCCGGTTTTAAGTCTCGTCTGTGACCAGTCAGACTCCGTTTAAAATCCGTCGGCAAGAAGTGTTCAGAACAACAAAACTTGTTTCCTACCGTGGCAAAGAAGGCATCACCTCTTTTCATACGAATTTCCCACTTCTTCAGTTGTTGTGCATCCGATGGAAACGCATGAAACGATAAATCCGGTCGATTTTCACTTCGATTATTACAGTTTGCAGCTGCACAACATTTGTGACCACTTTTTTTCTCCTTGCTAACAATTTGCTCGGTTGAAGTAACTTTAAATTTGCCCACGACCGCGTTCTTGTTTGTTTTGTCCGACATTTTTCACGCTGCGAGGGCTATTAAGCCTCACGTTGATAAGGTTATCTATGTTTGCTTGAATAATTCTTATATTGCAGTTTAGGAAAGAAAAGGCATTATTTGAGAGACAAGCCGAGATATCCTTATTTACATGGAAATCATGTGTACTAAAATAATTAAAATTTGAGTCTGAAGGCATATGAAGGTCAATATCTCAATTTGTGAGGTGGGGTATATTAGTAACTGAGGCAGAAATGTTCAAGCAAGGCAATGAGGTATAGCTGTCATTACTGTGGACACCACCTGTACTCAACCGCATCTTTAAGCGCTTATGTTCTGATTTGTAAGGTAAAAGCGCCTAAAATTGCAAATCATGAATTCTTTTCGTCGGTTAGAACATCCATACAAACCTTTGAATTTCTCACCATGGTAAAATACTCCTCCCACACCTTTTAATCGTCCTTAGTACTTTAACGATTCACTGAAATTAAAAAAATACATATAGACCTACATAAGAACACAAGAAAAAGTACAGGAACTACAAAAACGAAGACACGTCTAAACTGAAGATGGAAAAGTTACAACACTTACAAGATCTGTGCGGCACTCCGGTTTTACGACTGATTACAATATACGCAAACGACACTTTTATATCAAAACTACACATAAAGAGTGAAGAAACAATACATGAAATACTACAAGTTGCATAATACGCAGAAACAAACAAAACTAATTAAAAACAAGAACGAACGAAAAACTAAGGAAGGAACAGGAAAACTAATTACGAACAATACGAAAAAATGCCATAAAAAACAAAGGACTTCCGATTCGTGGCTACAGCCATCTTGTCCTGATTAGCCATGATGCACTCAAGAGCGTGAACTGGTATATAGCTTTCACCAGCATACCATTTGAAATTCCTTTGTTTTCAGAATATTCATGACACTTTTCTTTTCATTCAAGGCTTCTGGGTGGGCAAATACAAGTTGAAAGTGCTTGAGATTTTCCAGTGGATCTGAGGAACTAAGGAATTTTGTTCACTTTCTTCGCCAGCTAAATCATCACGATATGCGTTAAGAATGCAAGCCTTTAGCCCAGTTTCCCTTAATTTGGTCAGTTGGTCTCACATTAGCCCATTAAGAGACGATATTACTAATACAATTGAGTTACGTGTATCATCAGTTGATTCATGGCCACAATCCATAAAAGGATTTGCAAAACCTGCAAGCCGGCAATAAGCTTAATAACCGCCAGTTGTTGATCTTTCATCCTTTTATCCTTGCCAACGACTTTTAACCCACAGTTTACTGCCTCTTCGGTGGAAGACTAGGACACCAGAGGATACCATGTTTGTTTTTCCGGCTGGGCGTGCGCAGTTGAACCGGATGTCGGATATTTTCCGACGTTTCCGGTCCGTTGGTCAAGGGGAACGAAGACTCTGGGTACGAGATTGTGTACTTCCAAGAACATGGAAGAACATGAAGGCGGCGCCGAATGAAGGTGCTGTGAATCATCAAGGGCGTTTTTACTGTTATTTCCGTAATATCTCGCCAGTTATCAAAAAGAAAGAATGAAAGGCTGAGTTTCCTACCTAATGCTGGATCCTTTCTTCGAAGCCCTTAACTATTGCAGCCAAAAGTTTCGGCGTGTTCGTGACTCGTGGCGATGCCGATGAAGATGAAGTGAGTCGTTTGGGGGCAACCCTAAAACCCGCAAACCGGAAACCGGGATCCAGAATCCTGAATCCGGAATAACACTGAAATTAGGCCTAAACAAAAGTTTTTAGGCCCAATTCCAGTGTTATTCCGGATTCCGGATTCTTGATTCCGGTTTCCGGTTTCCGGTTTCCTGGTTTTAGGGTTGCCGTGGTTTGGACAGCATAGCAAACAGTCCTTCTTTTCCGTACTTGCTGTGCACCATTTCCATTTTCATTGTCAAATGCCAGCCCACTACCGGATATTTTTTCAACCATGTTCTTCTTGAGATATACCGGATGTTGGAAATTGTCTTTAAACGACTGCATCAAAAGATGGCGGTGATCTAAATACTTCACGTCCCTATCGGCGTGGGATGCACTTACAACACCAGACTTCTCGATTATTGTTTTCGAGGAAAGTTCCGTAGAGATTATCTTAAGCGAAAGATTATCTTTCGCAGTGCAAGAACATCTAATGCATCGTGTGCTAGGAAGGATTTGGCAAACAAGTTGTACAGCGAGGATTGGTTGGCTTTTAGAAATTTTTGGAGGATTGGTTGGCTTTTGCCATCGGAATTTTGCAAACATGGTAGTTTCTTTCTGACTAGTGTTTTGTATTATCGTCGTAACGCCTCGTCATTAGTTTTATTGTAGGTTCGCGTTAAATGTCATTGTTAGTTTGTTGTGCGTGCGGAATGTGTTAGTCAAGTAATTTAGCGTAATATATTCATATTTCTTTGAAAGTATTTAAGGTTAATATAGTCTTTTTCAGCTCACTTCGCTTCGCTTCCAATGCAGTTAGTTTATTTTAAGTTTAGTCTTTCGCCTCTAGTGCAGTTTCTTTCGCTTTAAAGCAGTTCTTCTTTCAGTCTTCAACGCGTTATGCAGCTATCCAGCTCCTAAACAAATGTAAGTGTTGTTTTCCGTCGAGGTTTCCGTTTCACATGAGTTCACTTTGTAACGTTTTGTGTTTACTTTTATTCTAGTTTTAACCGCTATAATTCAGTTCACCCTTCTTCGTCTTCTTACCGCCGTCCGGGCAGTTTACTATTTACAAGTTCAGTTAACAAAGCGTGTTAAAATGGAATGCTGGAGTTCATAGTACCGTTGCGGTGTTTATAAGGACCGTTTCGATGTTTTTCTTAGTTTGGTGCTTGGCTCTCTCCTAAGACTGTGAAATAAAGGATAAAAAGTTCGACTTGGCGTCCTTCAAGGATACGGTAGAAACTTGCCTGTTATCTTTGAAAAGTCTTCGTTCGCCATTTATATTGAATATTTTAAGTTTATTTACTCTAGAGGCGGAATAATCGGTGTCTTGCAGGGGTAAGATATAAGTTGAGAATTGTTGCATGCCAGATTGATCAGTAACAAAGAGTTGACAGAGCTCAGCAGATTTTCCTGTAGTATTTGTTTCAGCGTCAAAAATTAGGAATATATTCATATTTGAATTGCTTTGCTAGTGGTAGTGTAGTAAGGGACGATGCTCTTGATTTCTTTCAGTGTCCTTGAAGTGACTGTTGAGATGTCTAGGTCAAGGTTTAATTCAATTCCTGTTTTGTACGTTTTCCCTTCTCTTGCTTCTTTTCGTGCAGTTTGGGAACAGCTTTGCCTATGCCTATTAGCTCTTCCTGTTTAAAAGCCAAGGAGGATTTTCCGATTTTATCCTTAATAACTTGATTAGTGATTTGGTGCCCAAATTAAGAACAAAAATTGCTAGGCTGCAGTGCTTCAAGGGTTCTGCTTGTGTAACTGTATCTAAATTTGTCTCAGCAACCCTACAGGCTACACTGAAATCAGTACTATCGCTATCACGGTACAATCTTATTTTTGGATTTTTGGATCCTATAACACTGTTCAGAGTCTCGTTCCGTTGGGAGTTTGTCATGACGCAAGCTTCTCGAGTACAGATGTTATTCAAAGCTGACTGCAACTTTTCCCCATGCAGATCTCTTCCATACGGCTGATCTTTATGCTTGTAGGATGCTTTGTCAGTTTTAAATCCACGCCAACTAGTTGCACAGTTAGAATGATCTCCAAATGCATGCGGAACGATGCACCTAAGTGCAGCCTGAATTCCTTTTGAATCGCCCTTATTTTGGACAATAGCATATGAAAAGCATTTTACAAAATGATTGACCACTTTTTGAGATAGAGGGGAACATTTGCCAAATTTTGCATTTTGACTGAGGTTGTATAAATGTGTAGTGAGGGATCTTTTTATGTGTATAATGATGCGGAATTTTTCAACTCCATGAGCAACTTTTTGACATATGTGTGCTTCTCTTGTAGAGTCATCATCATCACCAGTGTAAATTGAAAAATTTACACCTTGGGCTGGAGCTCTGTTAAACAATTCAACTGCTGCAGCAGGCTCCATTGCTTTTGATGAAGCCGCAGGATTTTTTTGGCAGTCATGGGCTTTAGGTTGCTTTCCCGTGGATTTTTCCCAATCACAGAATCTACAACTCTTTGTCCTTGTTGTATAGTCCAATACTTTACCAAACGATAAGCTCATAACTGCTGATTGTCCATTGCGTGAGTTATGTCCCTTTCCACGTCTCTGACATCCCATGTCAAAGGAACAGGGTATTGGAACGAGATTACCTTTATCACCCTTAACTCCATTTTGTAGAGCTTCCTTTTTCTCCACTGTTAAACAATTCTGACAGCTACTTTTTGCAATACCTTCTACAACTTTTCTTACCTCTCTTTCCCTCACTTTAAAAGTGACAGAATTTAACGTTGGGACATTTGAAGTGGAGAGCACATTGTTTGTATGGGTTTGGCCAATGCCAGCACGAAGGCAGCTAAGTACCACTCGTGTGTTTATGTCAAAAGCAGGTGGACCACGTTGTCCACATCTGTGTCGTCCGGAAGTTTTGACTTGGTTGTTTTTGCGACAGAATGGACATGTTATCCCAAATGTGCTAGCCAGGCCATTTTGTACTTCATTAGTCACATTGTAAAATGAAAGTGGACCTAAATGATACAAGTGAAATGAAAAGAGCTTGTGTTTCCATAAAGCATATTTAGGATATATGATGTATTGCGGCAGGAGAAGTATATGTTTTTTTGTAAAAATGAGTTACTGCTGTATCACTGATCTTGTAATTTGCTCATGTATTTCCAAAAAATTGCTATGCCTTCTAGAGGGTTTGGCTACAAAAATAGAGTAATGACGAATAGTTAACGTGAACGGATGCCATCTTATCCAGTGACCGTACTTATAAGAATCAGCACTGATACTTTGAATAATTAGATGTGTATATACCAAGCCATTGCGGCAGAGGATAGCCAGGAACTGTTACTGATGATGCAATGCATCCAGTCGTGCATCTGTGTGGAGGATTACGCGAAAGCTATTTTTTGAGTGGTGACTTTTTCTATGTGTGACACTGTCACGCTGCGTTTGATCGACTCAAGCATGAAGCCATTTCGGAGTTCTAAAAATCACATGCGTGCGTCGGGATAAAAATAGGCATATATTAAAAATACAAAAGATTTCGAATGCAAAAGCGTGCATCTCATTTCCACGACAAAAGTTTATCCCGATGCACGCATATCTTTTTAGAACTCCAAACTGCCTTATTGCAGGTTATCCTGACATGAAAATCTAGTAGAAGTCGGGGAGGAAGGAGTGATCAGTTTTTGTTATTTCTATCATTAACAATAGAAAGAGTTGTAAAGAGAGGATGATAGCACCAGGTGAAGGAGTGAAAGTGAATTGCGTATAATTTATTAAAAGGAATTTCCGTCATCATTTGATAATAGCAGTGATCATAGATACAAAACTTGATAATATCAGCTGCCTGGTACCGTGAGCTAAGTATAGGCGCTGCTACATTAAAAATGTACCTATCCTCGCGATTTGGCTTCCACAGCATTTGCAACGATGTCGTATTTAATTATAATGTGGCTGAATGTTGACATAGCGACTTCAGCTTTCTGTGAAAAATCCTATTTTCTTACGCTACGATTACACAACGGGTCATAACAATCTCTAAGTGATCAGCGATTTGACCTCTCCAATACATTTAGATGACTGGATGACTCTTGAAATTTATTTTTGTTATTAGTCCCATTTCTCTGTGGCCCCGTTACGGGACCTGGGGTTGATTATGCAGATTATGCGTTGTAATATTTCAGTAGTTGTTATTATTGCGATGTGAGAATAACTCAGTTCTGCCCGAAGAGCAACGTAACATTTTAGGCAAGATAGCTACGATAACAGCATTCCAATAGGTATGGTACATTTCCGGATGATTGCTGGAAATAACGTTTGTTGGCTTCACACTAGAGTTTGCAAGTATAGTCTAAGTGCACTTGGAACCTACTTTGAATGTGAAGGGGAAACATTTCCTCACTTGAACTTAACTTAGTGACCACAGAAACGTGCGTAGTTTAAAGAAGCCGAAGTTCGCCGCCAAGTATGATCCGCACCACACTTGAGAACACACTTGACCAATACGAAATGGAAGCCCACTGAAAGCGATGCACATGCAGCGGTGCCACGATTCTGATAAGCGGACAGATAAACAACCTGCCAGCTTGTCGAAAATTCAAGTTTGGAAGACTCCATGGAAAATTCGTTTATGTAAGTATACATAGAAAGGAAAGAAAAGTCGATACAAATGGTTAAACTGATAATCTTGTTTAAATTTCATTTTCAGAAACTCCCTAAACCACCACTTTTTCATTTCGTCCTACACCAAATGCGGTACAGCCACTGTTTCAACCTGGTCATTTCTTTACACCACAAGTCCGTTAACAAGTACAGTTGGCCGCACCGGTTCCTACAAACAGCACAGACCAGGAATCATCCAAAAGAAAAGGAAAGGAAAAACCAGAAGCTGCGCACTGGTCCGTGCATGAGACGAAACAACTTCTTCTTGCGTGGGCTCCTCGTTTTGAAAGACTGAAAGGAGCCTCCAACATAGTGCGCATAGCGATTTGGAATGAGATTTACAAGGACTTCAAGAGCAGCTGTAAGGAAAGTGAGCGTACTTTGCCACAGGTCAAGAAGAGACAGCAAAATTTGGAATAGGAGTTCAAACAGCTAAAACTCAAAGCATGTAAAACTGGCGAAGAGGGCCTGAATAAAATCGAGGAAAGCTTCCCTTATTACAGCATTTTTGACAAAACTATGGGCTACCATGACAGCGTAGACCCTGCCAAGATGGAAATTGAAAGTTCTTCTTTCATACCAAGTGCCAATCCATCCGATGCCGACAGTACTCCACAACTCATTTCTTCCGGGGCAAAGGAAACGAAGGAAAGTGCCAAAAGTGCCACCAGCCTGGGAAACGAGCACAGACCGTCAACAAGTGCAAGCGTGAAACGCGGCTGTGACGAAGTGCGTTGTAAGCAGGGGCGTAGCGTGAGATTTTGAAGGTGCACGCACAGCGCGGAAATTGGGAGCGGCGAAGGCTAGGGGGGGGGAATTCTTTGAAATTTAGGGTCTCGGAAATGCCATTTCCATGTATTTCCGCGGAACGTTTTTATAAATACCCATCTCTGGAGTTTTCGGTAACCTACAACAAAAAATGGGGTAAAACAATGATAAAAACGTCGTTTATGGATTAATTAAAAGGTACTGGAAAAACAAACACACACCGGTATAATTCGAAATTTAAAAATCGGTCCTATTTTATGGTAACTTTGACAAATGCTATAAGGGAATTGAAAAAAAAAAATCCAGATTTCTGCTGTACGCAGGTGCATACGTGCGTATATGGACGCTACGCCCCTGGTAAGGAATCACGAAAGAAGAAACGAGGAAAAAGTGACGAAGCTAATGGCACAGATGACTGGAGTACATTCAAAGAAATGTGGTCGAAAAGTCATAATTGATTGTTCATCTGTTCACGTTTGCCGATAAGCTCAACTTTGAATGGATTTAAGTCTACACATTACCCGTTTGTTACAGTTTTGACCCATTTTTTAACAGTCGTGTTTATTACACAAGTTGTAAAAGACGCGGCAACCCAGCCGTGAAAAAGAAAACCCAACAAAACCAAAGAATTAAACAACAAACAAATTAACGACTTATTTCATATATACTTCACATCATTTCACTCCTCACCGGAGATATGAACTCACTAAATTGACCTCGCTCCCAATGTGTGGCTTCATAGCTCAATTGGTAGAGCATCGCACCGGTATCGCGGAGGTCACGGGTTCGAATCCCGTTGAAGCCTTGATTTTTTCAGGCTTCTCCTTTCCAATTGCTGAAGTTGGAAAATTAACTGCGATGATCATTCTTCACTTTCAAATTAACGACTTGTTATGTTTTCGTTTCCCTCTGAGAAAGACAAGCAATTTTGAATTTTGTACGAAATAACTTGCAACTTAATTTTTTGCATTCAAGTTATCAAAGAAATGATTATGAAGTGCGGGCTAGACATGAACTGAAGAAATGATCCTCGCACTTTCTGGACATTTTAACCAATTGTCTCTTATGTGCACTTGAAAAATTCAAGTGACTCCAACGGGATTCGAACCCACGACCTCTGCGATGCCGGTGCAGTGCTCTTACCAACTTAGCTATGAAGCCACACAGTTGAGAGCAGGTCAATTTGTTGGGCTCATGCGTGTTTTCCCGTGAAAGGAATGGTGAATGAAAGAAATGATCATGAAGTGCGAGCTAGACATGAACTGAAGAAATGATCCTCGCACTTTCTGGACAATTTAAGGAATTGGCTCTTATGTGCACCTGAAAAATTCAAGTGACTCCAACGGGATTATCCCACACAAACTTATCCCACACAAAGTTCTTTAGTGCCTGTCTTACTTCAGCGCCGCCCTCCCTTAATGGTCCTTCACAATCGTCTTCAGAATCACTGTCATCTGAATTGCTATCGCTGCAATCGTACATGTCACCCTGATCGACACAGATGTTATGTAAAACACATGCAGCAAGAACAGTTTTACTGAGTGTCCTAGTTTGCTGCTCAACTTTCTTTAATAGTAACCACCAGCGTCCCTTGTGCATGCCAAATGCTCTTTCAACAACAGACCTTGCAGCACTAAGCTTTTTGTTAAATTCACGTTCATCTGGTGGAAGATGCCCTCTATCAGGATACAGTTTGACAAGCCACTTCGACAGTGGATAGGGACTGTCTCCTATAATGAGAGAGAGATTTCTGTACCACTGACAATTTTCTTTGGTGATGTTAAAATTTGTTCGTTTTCTCTTAGGTCAAAGAGGCCACTTTGTCTTAAAACCCTGGCATCATGTATGCTTCCAGGATACCCGAAACTACATGAATGAATTTTAAACTGCAGTTAACTATGGCCTGTAGATTGACACTGTAATGCTGCTTTCTATTGAAGTAGTCCTCGTGGTTATCTGGGGGTGTCCTCGTGGTTATCTGGGGGTGCACGTCTATAGCGCCAACTATTTGCGGAATCCCGTATTCCTCTTCAAACTCATCCATCAGTTCCTGTAACTGTTGTCTCGTTAGTGGAAACTTAATAAACTGGTATTTTAGTCGGATAAGAGAAAGTTCGAATTCGGCAAAGATAGTTTAGCGGTAGACATCCCAAGTCCAAATTGCAGGCCACAGCTTTTGAAGCTATCCCCTGTTGCTAGCCTCCACAGCCCTACGCCAAGTCTTTCTTCCACGCTTACGGGTGAGCGCATTCTTGTGTGTTGCTTCTGTAGGTCTCCGCGTACCGCATCACACAAAGCGTTGAACGTTGGACGAGTTACACGGAAGTGGACTTTCCATAGCGGATCCATGTCTCGGTTAGCTGAAAGCACTCTAAACCAATTTTGCGGACGAGGCCAATCCTAAGCCCTACGGCGATTTCTTTTCCGAAAACTGCGTTGTTGGACCATTCCAGAGAAATACATGTACAGAAGAAGATGGTCAGCGGTCACTGAGCATGATGGCCGCGTTTTCGCTAGCTCTGCTTACTTGAGATAATTTCTTGTTTTTTTTAACCTAAATTTTGCCTTTTTTCTAAACAAACTTAACAAATAAGGAACAAATAATGTCTTCGAAAAGAGGAAAACAGAAGGAACCAGTGGAAGAAGATTTTGAGGCTATCGTACGTCATCAGTTAAGTTCGGTAAGTGACGACCTGAAAGAATTGAAAGGAACTCAAGTCAAGATTCAAAGAGACATTGAATCTCTTCAGAGTCAAACGAAGAAAAATGAAAGCTCGATTTCAAAATTGAATGAATCTTTGGATAGAAAGCTGGAGGTATTAACTGGAGAACTGCACGAGGTTAACACAAGAATTGACCAAATCGAGAACGACATTACGAAGTATGCAAGAGAGATCGATGAGACCTACGTGAGATTGTTATCCCTGGAGAGATATTATAGGGATTACAATCTGAGTTTTACAACATTTCAGAGTCAACAGGCAAAGATTGTATTGCAAAGCTCCGTGATATCCTAGAGAATGATCTCCCATTGCAACCAAACACCGAGAATGCCCACAGGATCGGGCCCTTCAAGGATGATGGCACTCCCAGACCAATTTTCTTGTACCAATCTTCTTGTACCGTCCGGAACGGTTTAGAGTCATCAAAACGAAGAGGGATCTACGTGATGGTGTGCGTGTTTCGGACGATTTGATGTCGGAAGACCATCAAAAGAAGAAACAATTGAGATCTGTTATGAAAGAGGCGTTTGAAGCTGGGAAAAGACCTAGATTCCATCATGGCAAGCTTTATATTGACAGTACGCTACATCAGGCTTGAGATGTTTGAACAGTATACACTTCTGTAAACGTGTAAGTCCCATCCTAAATTTGTACATAGCTTTATAATCAACATTTATCTTAATTTATCTACTTTAAATCTTGATAAGCAAAAATTTTGATGCAAATGGTCCAAGAGTCTTCTGACCCAGATTTAAATTTACAATTGCTAAATGATCACGGGATTTACACAATTGAAGACATTAACGAGTTGTCTCGTACTGTCAAACCTCAATACTCTGCTATTCACTTAAATACAAGAAGCTTAAAACAACATTTCGAACAAAATGTGCAATCTTCTGGATTCGATTTCATGTAAATTTGATTTTATCGGTTGCTCCGAGACATGGTTCACTTCTGAAACTGATAGTGCTACCAGGTTACACTTTACTCAATGAACATCGCACCTTTTCAACAGGTGGTGGTGTTGCTTTGTATGTCAGATTAGGCTTTTCGTTCTCAATAAGAAATTACCTTAAAATAGACTCAATTGAAAACCTGTGGATAGAAACTAATGATACGATTGTGGGTGTCATTTATAAAGCCCCAAATTTTTCAAATCCAGAATTTTTAGAGAAACTCGACAGAACTTGACACAATATTTTTCTCTCTAAAAATATGCATTTTAATGGGTGATACTAATATAAATACTCTTACAAAAACGAGTGTCTAAGGAATATCTTAATGTAATACAATCAGAAGGATTTAGTCAGCTGATTTATCAAGCAACACGTATTACTGAACGTTCACAAAGCTGCATTGATCATATTTTTACAAATATTTCGACTTCTTGTTTAAGTGGCAGTCTCGCAGTTGAGATTGCGGATCATCTTCCAGTCTTTACTATTTTGTACGACCCGAAGTTTCGTCCATTTCCTGATCATTTTGAATTTAGAGACTTTCGAGGTTTTGAATGCGAAAATTTAAAATCAGATCCACAAAGAGAGAACTGGGATTCTATTTACAAATGTCATGAAGTAAATGAAAGCTATACCAGGTTCTTCCATATTTTCAATAAAATAAGTAATATACATGCACCACTTAAAAAAGCCGAGATTAAACACAAAGCATATAAACCGTGGATTACTTCTGGTTTAAAGAAATCCATGAAAGTTAGAGATAAATTATATAAGAAATGGCTTATTACTTGAAATTATATTTTTCTAAACAAGTATAAATTATATCGTAACAAAATTGCTACTATTGATAAGATATATCGTGACTTCTTTTATAATGACATCTTAACCAAATCGGACAACGCGAAAAAGATGTGGAATAATATTAATTTATTGATAAATAAGAAGCGGCCAAGCTCTCACATAGAAAAACTACAAGTGGATAATAAACATTATGAATTACCTTTAACTATCTCCAACTGCCTTAACAGCTTTTTCTGTAATCTCCCTTCTACACTAGAATCGCAACTGCTTAAATCTGATAAGAGTGCAACCTCTTACAAGTCTCTGAAATAGATATTTTTATTACTAGAAAGTCTTGACGTAAACAAGTCATTTGGGATTGACAAGATTCATCCACTTTTATAAAAAACAGCAGCACTGCAAATATACCGTCCTTTAACATATATTTTTAATCTTTCAATCAACCATGGTATTTTTCCTGACAGTATGAAACTTGCTAAAGTTGTTCCAACTTTTAAACAAGGCTCTCGTTTTGCATGTAATAATTATCGACCTATCTCAGTTCTCTCTTCCATAAGTAAAATATTGAGAAATGTATTTTTAATCAGCTAATGTTTTATTTTACGAATGAAAACATGTTTTCCTCAAAACAATATGGATTTAGACCAGGTTTTACAACCTCTGACTGTCTAATTGATCTTATTGAAGAAATAACGTCCTCTCTCCATCAAGGACACTATGTGGTTTCTATATTCTTATTCTCACTGGTGTGCCTCAAGGATCGATACTAGGACCTTTGCTGTTTATTATTTTCATTAATGACCTTTAACAGCTTCTGGAAGTGGTCTTGACATTTTATTGTATGAAATTAACAATCATTTGCCAGCTGTCTATGATTGGCTACGCAGTAATAAGTTGACCTTAAATTTGACAAAAACTAAGTTTCTTGTTTTTATGCCTCGTCAAAAGGAGAATCACAATCTGTATCCACCATTAACTGTAGCGAATGTTCACTTAGAGAAGTCCTTTTGTGTAAAATGTCTTGGTGTGTATATTGATTGTCACCTTACTTGGCATGACCATATTGACTACATATGTGGCAAAATTAGTAAAAATGTAAATATAATGGTTAAGTTGAAGCGTTATGTGTCAAAAGCAAAAAAATCTTATATTTCCATACCTTACTTATGCTTGTGCTTGTTCCTCTGTGTTGCTGCCAGGTACTCGTTAACAACGAAGTCCCTATGCATTTCTTGTAAGTTTAAGACTCTTTGAGTAGGAAACTACAAAAAAGTCTTTTCCGTTTCAAAGGCCTCATGATTTTACTGGCGAGCAATCGCATTTGTGATATACATGACTTATTTTACCGCGAAAGATGATTAACAGCCTGTGCTTCAAGTAATATACTTTGTCATCAGGTGTGAAGCCAAGTTTTCCAAAGTGCGACTTGAGATTTTCAAGTGCACTTGAGTCAAGTGCTTACTTGAAACTAACTTAGCTTCTAGTGTGAACCCAACAAACTTGATGACTTTGGTGTAGAGCGCGTGCGGGTTGTGTGACAGCTATCTGAGGCGATCACGGTTGTCAAAATTAGCTAAAATGCCCTGCACATTTCTTCATCCGGACGCGTCACTAGTTACGAGCCAAAAACACTACTTTCACAGCGGTAATTGTGAAGATTAGGCTTACAATTGATATACGTAATTCCAAAGTTCCAGAGCCAAAGATAACTTTATCAAATCGGAAGCTAATACTAAATTTTCAATTTTTTATAACAATGCCTCAAGTTTAAACCGGAATTTCGAAAATCTTCAAAACCATTTACTAGATGAACTTGATTTTTATTTTGATTTTTTCGGAATCACTCAGACTAAAATCACCAATTCAAATTCCGCTTTTTGTGATTACAAACTACCTGGCTACACTTTTGAATATGTTGTAACACCTCTTGCATCCGGGGGCGTTGGAATGTTTATCGATCAAACATTGAACTACAGAGTTTTAGAAAGAACTTCCGATGAAGCATTATTCAAGCCTTATGGAAAGACATTTCTTTTATTCATAAGAAGAACATAACCTGTGGAGTGGTCTTCAGGCAACATAATTCTCCAGTTAAATTCCAAGAGTACTTTGAAGAAACTATTGAAAGGCTAGCCTCTAGTAGTAAGCATGTTTGTATTTTGGGAGATTTCAATATCGATCTACTAAAAGTAACATCTTGTCGTTACAGTCAAAACTTTTATTATCTCTCCTGAGCTATTATCTCTTTCCTATAGTTGACAAGCCAGCTCTAGTGCATTATACCTCGGCCACTCTAATTGACAATATATTCGTTAGTTTTCCTGAAGAAGTTATCCTAAGTGGCAACATAATTTCGGATGTTAGGGATAATTTTTCTCAATTTTGTGTCTTGAAAACAGCCAAGGATATCTAATGAACGTCAAAACTAAAATACGTGACTTCTGACATTTTTCTGCAGATCGTTTTAATCATGATATTTCGCAGGTTGATTGGCATGCTATCCGAAAGAATGGAACCAATGACGTTGATAAATGTTTTCCTCCTTGTATGCTAGGTTAAACAAAATTGTTAACATTCATGCTCCGCTGAGGACACTTTCACCTCGTAAAGCAAAGCAACTATGTAAACCCTGGAAAACGAAAGGAATAAGAGCCTTAATTAAAATTAAAAATCAGTTATTTGCCTCAGGTGACATTTTTAAGTATAAATTATATAGAAATGAAATTTGCACACTCGCGCGTAAAAGTGAACGGAAACACCATGCATATTTTAGCAACAATTTAACCAATATGCAAAAAACCTGGAAGTAATTAACAGATTACTGAATCGCAAATCCAAGAGAAGAAAGCAGATTAATAATCTCAAAGATTTTAGTCATGATAAGTCAGAAACTTGTGATATAGGTAAAATCTCTAATATTTCAACGAGCAATTTGCAACCGTAGGGTGTAAATTAGCTAATCAGCTACCCTCGTCACCAAACCATTTTACAGGGTTCCTGATTAATGTCAAATCTCCAGATACCTCGTTTT
The DNA here is from genome assembly GCA_014634185.1 of Astreopora myriophthalma. NCBI lineage: Eukaryota > Metazoa > Cnidaria > Anthozoa > Scleractinia > Acroporidae > Astreopora > Astreopora myriophthalma. The sequence goes on along the minus strand of BLFK01000599.1, from coordinate 177,932 downwards.
ATATTGAGCCGGTGACCCCAGTCACGATAAAGTTTCTATGTATGTGAGAAAATTTTGTATAATAGGATGAAACATTTTATTGATGAATTGGAATTACTGCACCCCTCGCAGTATGGCTTCCGAGAGGGGCATTCTACTCAACACGCAATTCTGGACATTGTTAATGCCGTACAAAACAACATGGACAAACGTTTATCTTCGTGCGGAGTTTTTATTGACCTCGAATAGGCCTTTGATACAGTTGACCATGATATACTACTTCTGAAACTTGATCACTACGGTTTTCGGGGTGTAATAAACGACTGGTTCTCATCTTATCTGAGAGAAAGAACACAAACAACACGAGTCGGCTAAGACGTGTCCAACAAAACAACTATCTCTTGTGGTGTTCCCCAAGGATCTGTGTTAGGCCCCCTTTTGTTTCTTTTATATGTGAATGACATTGCTTGTTGCTCTCAGAAGTTTAGTTTCTACCTGTTTGCTGACGATACAAATATGCTTTACGCTGACAAAGATCTCAAGTCTATAGAACGCATTGTCAATAATAGATTGCACAAACTACTTCTCTGATTAATATCAAACAAGCTAACACTTAATGGAGCGGCCACTTCCGGTAGCAGCCTCCCTCCAGGCCTCTCAACGTTTCCGGGAAGCTCTCGCGCGTTTTTCTTTGGGGAGGGAAAAAAGCAAACATGTCCGACGCGAGTTGAATCGTGTTTTTTGTAAAGTTTTATTTGGTCTAACCACTTAATGTCAAAAAATCGCATTTTGTTATCTTTCGTCCTTGCCAAAAGAATCTACTGTTGCAACCTGTTATAACCATTTTTGATAGTAGTATCAATACGAAAGTGCCTTTAGAGTTCTTGGAAGCCCCATATTGATTATACTATAGTAAAAATAAGTAGTATAGTTGGACTTATTGCAGAATTGAGATACTCTGTTACAAATTCTCTTCAGTATGTACAGGTCGTTAATAGCTCCTTATATAAACTACGGAATCGCTGCCTGGGGACAAGCCAGTAGTACCCATTTCAATAAAATTTTACTTTTGCAACAACGTGTTTTACGCTTCATTTATTTTGCTGAAAGGACTGATCATGCCGTACCGTTATTTATCAAAGCCAATGTTTTACCTGTGAGTTATTTATACTACAGGTCACTGGCTAGCATTATGCATGATGTTAGCAATGGGTTAGCTCCCTCAAATATCTCGCATCATATAACACTCGATCCGCCTCTTCTAACAGGTTCTACGGGGAGAAATCTAGACTTGGATTGCATAAGAATGCCTTTTCTCAAATTGGCGCGAAACTGTGGAATGAGATAACAGCCTGTGTTAGAGATCTACCAAAGAAATATTTTAAGAGTAACATTCAAACTATTCTGTCCTCAGTCTTGATGGAAGAAGATTCGTGTGTAGACGTCTCCACGATTATTTCAAAGACCAAACTTTTACTCAGTTAACTAGTATAAATTAAGATCTCCAATTTTACTTTGATTTATAATAATCTAATCCTTGATATAGTCTTCTTATCCCGTTTGTTACTATATTCATTCAGCATTTCTCTTTTCTCCTTCTGTTTCTTTTTCGCTTTCATTTTTGCGTAACTATTTTTACTGACCCGCCTAAATTAGCTGAAGCTATTTGCGGGTCAGACCTATATGCATGTGTTGTAGTAGTAAACAAGAGGCTACAGGTAGCCTATACTCTAGCCTCTCTTTTAGCCGATTTTCGATTGAAACGTCATTAAGCATCATTCATTTTATGGTAGAAGGCCGATAGGAAATACTAGGCGACCCTGGAGACTGTTCCCTGAGCCAGTCATCAGGAGCATTCCACACCGATAGCGATAACACCAACAAAACTCCGATCGTCGAACTGACTTCGGTGTACAGACCTAAGAATGTTACAATACGCATTGATTTGATTCAAAATTGGGAAACGGATCCTTGACAAGTTTTTGCGATGGCATTTTGATGACATTTCACCAGCAGTAATTGTACGATGAAAAGAAAGTGGCTGGCTAAAGATGGCTGACAGGCAGCATAATAAAACTGGATGTGGGAAATGATTGTTTCCGGTCACGTAAAGAAGGTTTTAATAGATGTTTTTTCCCTGAGGAAGCGGCCTTGGCTCGATAGCCTTGCGGACATCGCTACCGCCCTTGACGCAGGAGAGCGCGGGTTCGAATCTCGTGCGTACACTCATTTAAAAAGCCCGCTCAAACTGATACCGATAGTAATCGATAATTGATTGGAAAATCGTGACTCGAAAAAAAAAAGTCAAACCCGAAAAAGATTAAAAATTAAGATTCAAACCCGGATTTATAACTCTAGCCACCTACGGCTAGAGTAATAAAAGTCAAACCCGAAAACATAACTCTAGCCGCCTACGGCTAGAGTAATAAAAGTCAAAGACGAAAACATAACTCTAGCCGCCTACGGCTAGAGTAATAAAGGTTGTTGTTGTCATCGGATTTTTTATATTTACAGTTAGTGGCTCTTAAGTGTTAAGATAAAAGGGGAAAAACCTGCCTAGTAAAAGTAATCGGGAAAAAACATTTCTCGTCTTTTCCAAATATAGTTGAGGGAAAGCTTTTGAGATTTTTAGAACGCAAACCTTAAACTTGACAACAACCCTCTACCTACAATAACCAATACCTTCAAATAAGCTTGCTCATCAAACAACATCTCTTTGTAGTTACTCCCAAGACAAAGAGATCTGCCAATGCGAGAAGAAGGAAACTTCGAAGTGCAGTCTTTTCCCCTTCAAAAAGCAAAAGGTGTTCAGGTGAGTGTTGTTATTATCATGCAAGGGAAAGTAATTTCATTGTCATGACATGACTGTAATGATCTGTCTCTATACCAGATCAAACCAAAACTATCCACCAGACACTGCCAGTCCACTCCACTCCAAATACTGGATCACCGCGGTTAGATGCGAAAAATTGTAAAAGAACTTCTGCAAGAGAGGATGTCGTTTGTTTGAACGCTTCTTTTTGCCCTATTGTCAACCCACGTGAAACATTTTGTGTGTGTGTATGTATGTATGTGTTTAGCACAGCCTACTTGTACTTGTACTTCGATATGAAAACACTCTAGAACAGTGGGGAGGACTTGTTAGAATATGGGGACATTCTGGAGTCCCCACAAAATGTCCCAGCAGAAGTTGGCGGTTTAACTGTAGCCATACCTGATTTCTGGGGACTTTTGGAAGGTCCACGTTAGTTAGTACGAAAAATGTACATATCCAGTCCTACAAGGTAGTGAAAATGTTGTTTTTGTTTATTAGCAGATTAATAAGCCACCAAGAAATCCTAGCATTACGAGATTGAATGCATAGAACAATTAATAACTGAATACACTCATCACTGCTATCGACGCACATAGATTGTATATACATGTCTTCACAAGAAAGAGCCGCAACGAGAATTTAATTTAATAGAATTTAGTGTGAAAACGTAGACCCCACACGTACTAGCCAGCGATGCGTATGTGTGTGTGTGTGAGAGTTAATTCAATAATATGCTGAGATGGGATTCGTTAACTTTCAAATGTTGTTTTCTGTTGTACAAAAAAACGAATACTCATGGAGCAACTGGCGATGTAAATGGGAAGGGCAATGCAACAGCCACAGGTGTTGAGCAGAGGCAGGCATAAAATACAAGCTCCGGTAACTTGAAATGTATTGAGGCGGGTAATATAGTAACCGTCAGCGAGTGTTCCAAGTGTGTTTGCAGAAAGCATTAGGTGTGGATATTATTGCTTACTTTTTCTTAATGAAAGAAATATAGGAACTAGTTATTCTGATACATTACAAATTTTTAAGAAACACGATTATGCTTTTAATGAGCAGCTTGTAAAAGATTATTTTACGTCACTTCACAAATAAGTAACCATTTCACATGAAAGGTTCACAGAATTACTCACAACTTGTGAAAAATTTTGTGTAATCATTTGATTGGCTAAAACAGAGCAGGTGTGATTAATTATTAAAAGGCAAAAGTCATATGCTAATTTCTGTCTAGCAGCTCTAACCAACCAATCACATTATTTTATCAGATTCTGGTAAGATCTGATACAAGGTGTCAGCTGGATACAAATTCTTACACAATTTTTTATCTTTAAACAAATGAAAAGTTGTTGCATTATTTTAAATTATGCATGAAAATAAATCAGTCTTTTTTCATGAAATATTATGCTGGTTGTTAGAAGATACAATTAATAAAATGAGTAAATATGATGATCCAGAAAGGAAATATGAGAATATATATTCATTTTTGTTGCATCATTGTTCATGTGATAATTTGATGGCTAAAATTCAATAAGCTTGAAAAAATGTAAAAAGGAGAATGATGTTTTTCTGTGCTTGTGCAGAATATGGAATTACAAAAACAAGATTTGTTAAAAATCGCCTCCAGCTGGAGGCAATATGAAACTATTAAATGTAGCCAAAAGAAGCTGAAAAGGTGGTACGTAAAATAATACCAAGTACACAGCTTTTATTTGATATATTTTGGTTAGATGATATTTTCAAAGACTGCTTTCACTGGACCAAGTGGGTATAAGATCTAACAAAAATTGGGTGGGAGATAAAGACATTGAGTGAAGATTGATCTCAACGTCTGGTAAATGAATTTAAAATGGAGTAAAGGAACAAAATATCTGCCAAAGGTGAAACTGCAGCATTAGCACTGGAGAATTGTTTTAAAGAAGTAAAAAAACCTTAAAATGATATGGACAGATAAAGGAAAAGAATTTTACAATCAGTATGTTAAGCAGCTTTTGAAACAGAATAAAATTAAATTGTATTCCACTAAAAGTGAAGATAAATCGTCGGTGGTTGAAAGATAGTAGTAGTTAAGGGCGTCTGTATAGGGAGTAGCCAATCAGAGAGCCGCATTTCGCCCACGTGACACCCCTCTAGCCAATCAGCGCGCGATGCATCTCATTAACGGTCCGCCATTTTGAATTGAGGTTTTGGTCTAGTCCAAATATGGGCATCAGGTCGGACATGACGTCACGACGGAAGTCACGCTCAAATTGAATAAAAACAATTTTTAATAAAAACGAACAACTTATGTACAGACGGGAACGTGGGGGGACTCGGACCGAGTCCCCGTCCCTGGATTTTTTAAAAAACAACACTTTACAATTTTTCTCCTCATGGGTCCTCCTCCTCGTCCGTGTACGGGGGCGTCTCGGGCAGGACGACCCCCGACGTGCCGTCGTCCGTGGAGAGGGCGTCATCCTCCGTCTCTGACACGAGGGGGGTGTCGCCACTTTCACTGGCAGTGTCCGAGGGGAGGGCCGGGTCCAGGTTCACATCTCCCGTCTGCGTCCCGGCGTCGGTGGTGACGCTGGCCGTATCCCCGCCTTCACTGGCTGTGTCTGAGGGGTGGGCCGGGTCCAGGCTCATTAGGTGGACGCGGCAGTGTGGGCAGGTCCAGTCTTGCTTGTTAAAGTCGCCATATTGTGTCAAACAGAAGCGCATTAAGCAGAGGACGTGGAGCCACTGGCGGCAACAGAAGGTTCTGGCGGTTTTCCAGAGGTGGACGGGCGGGGTCCCGGTGTCGAGGGCGTGCTTGTTGACCGACGCCATGCGGGCCATGAGCTTCAGGGTCGGGACGTAGGGCAAGCAGACCAAGCAGGGTTCTTGTTGGACAGTCGCCATGTTGGTTTTGGGTGGGCGCGAGCGGGGTGCTCTCTTATAGAGGCTTGGACAGGCACGTGACCCGACCGGAGCGAACCAATCAGAGCCGCTTTTTAAAAAAACCCCTGGAGGGGGGATAGGGGGTATCCCCCTAACCAACCCCTCTCGGCCACGTGGGACGCCTCTGGGCGCCCATTGGTCGATCCGATCTCGATAAAAGGGGGAAGGCCCGAGAGACGCCCCCATTTCAAACATGGAGAGTTGGTGGGACGTGCTTCCCACCGAACTTCAAGACAAGATTTTAAATATGCGCGCCCGTTCCGAGCACCGTGAAAAAATGCGAATGGTGGTCATGGAGCTGAACGGCCTCGCCCTGTGTGCTTTTAAGAGGTTCGCGCTCGTCGCGAGGACCGTTTTCCGCAATGACTGACTGAGCCCCACCCTCAGACCTGGATCGTCCCCGGACAAGCCTCGGGGGTCTTTTCAGACCCCCACCTTACATGCTAGGAAAGGCATCACCACACAGCTATGAAAAAAGAACGTATTTAATACAACTTTTGCTATGTACAATCAATCAAGGGTGGGCCAAACGCTGCGCCCGCGCGAGGTTAACAAAATGCATGTCTCTTTTCCATCCCAGGGCCCCGCGCATCCACTGCACGAAATGATAACACTCCACCCTGGGACAATGATGGCGGTCGGGATCCTTGTGGTGGCCGCAGGTCGCCACGGTCGCCAAGCGCGTCAGGTCGTCGAACTTGGGACAGTTGTACTGTTCGAGATCAAAGTAGGGAATGTTCAAACCCTTGAGCAAGTCCTTCTCGTAATGACCCCCCTTGAGAGCCACGCGAGGTCGGTCGGGCGTCTTGAAACGTTCGTACAAGGTCTTGAGGTCTTTGGGCAACTCGCTCAAGGGGGCCGCGTGTTCGCTCTCGTGGGCGTAGAACGGCAGGCCGTGCACGCGTTCTCGCACGACCCGAGCGGTCTTGCGATCGGCCACGTCCAGGCAACGCCAGAGGTACGCGTGAGCGTAATGGTTGGACCCGTGATGGTCGCCGGTCCAATTGCACCACCCCAGTTCTCGCGGGACGAACGTGGCCCCACGGTCTTGTTTCTGTACATGCACACTGTACCCGTCCAGGTCGACGACCAAACACACGTTGTCCAGCAATGTTCGATCCATGACTGACGGACCGAGGTCCGACCGCTTTCTTATGTACATGGTCCACGCGCGCACCCCACGCACGCACTCACTTGCCCTTGTAGTTTCCGAAGCTCTTGGGCAATTTGGGGGAACTGCATCCGGGTATCCCGGATCCCATAGGCCACTCGGGAGGCGACAGGGCTCGCACCATCACCGGCGACGGCCTCTTCTTCCACTGGTCCTCGGGCACCGGAAAGATGGTGTGGAAGATCGAGAGCTCGGGTGGAGGCTGCAGGGGGCGACGCCACCGCCACCCCGACGGATCATGAGTCAGAGGATCGAACATCGCCACGCGTCGCCACATCACTTGAGGGCTCCACGGACGGTCCACCCACTGGAAGAAGTGACACCCTCCGTCGTCCGAGCGGGTGGGGTAGCCGCAGTAGCAGAAGAAGGGGCCTGCTTGGATGTCGGGATGCACGGTCCCTTCCAAAGCCTGGAGCAACGCGGGAGCCTTTGTGCAGGGGTTCGGGGAAACCGCCGTGGAAGAACTCATGACCTTGGAGAACCGTGCGTATAAAGCTTTGGGGCATGCGCCCCCGCATCATTACCGCTATTGTATCCGCGACGCCAGCAGGTGCCGGTGCTAGATGTTGCGGTCGCCCAACAGCGTCTTGGTGGTGGGCCCGTCGGGGTGCGGCAAGACGGTGTTCGTGACGCGTCTGTTGGCCCAGGTGGCCGAACATTTCGCCGTACCGCCTCGGGCCGTGCATTATTGTTACGAAGCCTGGCAAGACGGGTTCTGAGCCTTGAAAGCGTCGGGCGTGCAGCTGCACAAGGGGGTACCGGATCCGTCCGACTTGACGGCCTGGTTTCCCGCCGGGTCGCACGGCGTGTTGGGATCGCTTGGGCGTGCGGAATCTGTTGATGCAAGCGTTTCCCACGCATTGGCGGGACGCGATGGCCGTCTACGAACGCGAGACGCAACGCCCTTACGGCTACCTCCTCTTGGATTTGCATCCGGCGTCCGACGATCGGTACCGCGTCTTTGCAAACGTATTAAAGGACGAAGGGTGGACGCGGACGTTCACTCGCAAGACGACTTAGAGACACCATGGCCACACGGTATCCCGTGGGCGTGGGGGCTGCCACCGGGCACGCATTCCACGCCACCGAACGCGATCGAGCGGCCAGTGAGCGATGCCTGGCCACGCCTCGACCCGACGTGGATCTGGCCTACGCCTCGCTCCGTCAACCCACCACGTTGGACGAATTGTTCGCGTCCGTGTCATCCCCTCTGACGTTGGGCACCCTGCGGGTCGTGGCCAAGACCCGTTTGAAATTGTAACTTTTTTAAAAAATGAACGGTCAACGTTCGAGTTGTTCTAATAAAGTCGGTGAAGGTCTCACCCGGTCTTGTCGTCTTAATTGGGCGTTGAAACGGTCCATCTCCTCCGACTCCGATTCGGACGACGACGAGGCCACATACGAGGGGTCGTGGATGTCGTCCTCCTCGGAGTCGGACGACTCGGCGTACGCCGGAGGGGTCCTCGGGGTCTTGCGGGGGGACGTGCGACGCTCCGGCGTCCGGCAAGCGGCGTCCAAGGCAGCAACCATGGCCTCCAGGTCCGAGTCCTCCGAGTCCTCCTCGACGACGGGCGGGTCTCCTGACAAGGCCCGAGCGTGCAGGGTGGGTAGATGACGTTCCCACTCTTGCAATCGGGCGGTGCAGGCCGGGGTCCACGGGTTGGCGAACCCCCCGCAACGTAGGCATAGGCCGCAGGCCTCGCAGTCCACGGGTGGGGGTCGGTGACCGTCTCGAGGGCACGGCGGGTACGGTGGCGGGCGCGTCGGTCGGCCAGATGGGTGGCCCGACGTGTGGGG
>BLFK01000599.1:156969-158402 GCA_014634185.1 Astreopora myriophthalma | reverse complement strand
TCCCCCCCCCCCCCCCACCCCAAGAACGAAACTGTAAGGAATGATGGGAAAAATGAAAAAGAACACGAGGCTCGTGTGATCCGCCAATTTGGGGTGTGTGTGATTCATCCTTCCCTCAGCATGTAACATTTGGAGGCCTGTCCGGGAGACACGGTTGGGGAGACAAGGTTGAGGAGCTGGCAGTGATCGCTAAGACTTTAGGCTGTGGCGACAGTGACATTTAGGATAAAATCAGAAAAGGACTTGTCAGATTTATCAAAGAAAATCTCGTAGCCAAATTGAAGGGCAGCGTGGAGCTGGACATCGACTTATTGGAGGATTTCAGGACCGGAATAATGATTTGCACGCCTTGTTGTCCACCCTCTCAATCGGAACTAGCAAAGGTGAAGCTGGAATACGAGGTGATTAAACAGAAAGGGTCTTTCATCTTGCCAGGGAACGGTTTTACTGGCCCCGGATGAAAAGAGACATTGAACATTACGTGATGCATGCTTGTAGGGGCATCAAACAAAAGAGACCAAACATCTTGCTGAAAGCACCAATGGAGATCATACAGAGTAGCGCACCCTTTGAACTGGTGTCGTTGGACTTTGTACATCTTGACAAAAGCACAGGGGGATACGAAAATATCCTGGTTATAGTGAATCATTCTACAAGGTTTTCCCAGGCATATGCGACCACCAACAAGTCCGCACGAACAGCGGCGAACAAGTTGTATAATGACTTTACACTGCGTTTCGGGTTTCCTGGAAGAATATATATGTTCAAGGAGGTGACTTTGAAAATCAGTTGTTCCATCGGCTTGAGGAATGCTGTGGTATGGTTCGATCTCGGTCAACGCCTTATCATCCGCGAGGAAACGGAAAGATAGAATAACTGAACCAAACGCTGCTATCCATGCTAAGAACTTTGCCTGAGCTCCAGAAGTCCAAATGGAAGGATGGTCTCCAAAGGTTGTTCATGCCTACAACTGCACTCGCCATGAAGCGACAGGAAATTCGTCATTTTCGTATTGTTTGGCCGTTCCCCAAAACTCCCAATCGACGTCATATTCGGTACCACACCCACTGCCTATTCAAGCTACCCAGCTTATGTCAAGGAGTGGCAAGCGGCAATGAAAGAAGCATATGAAATAGCAACAAAGAAATCTCAGCTATCTGGACTTAGAGGCAAGAAGCAAAATGACTGAAGGGTTAACAGTCCAGTACTCCAGCCAGGTGACCGAGTCCTTGTACGAAACGTAAGTGAAAGAGGCGGCCCTGGGAAGCTGAGATCCTACTGGGAAGGCACCATCCACCGGGTAGTGGCCTGGAAGGGCGAAGGGAGTCCAGTTTATGAAATCAAGCCTGAATCTGGTGGAGGGCGACACCGCGTGATTCACCGTAACCTTCTACTACCATGTAATAATCTTCCTTTCGAAGCAAAACCTGGCA
>BLFK01000599.1:146969-149469 GCA_014634185.1 Astreopora myriophthalma | reverse complement strand
GATCGCTTAAAAGTGTATCCAGTACACCTGATGTTAGAGTAGTTCTCTTATTGTTTGTCAGAATTAAATCAAGAAGCGTTTCCGATGTTTTTGTTTTCCTGGTGGCCTTGTTTTCCTGGTGGCCGGTCTTCATACGGTGTGATTCGATTGTATATGACCTCGATATCTTCATCCGCCTCGAAATTGCTTACTTCTTTGGTTATGCTTGAAGTCTCGGATACGCTGCTTGTTTCTGGATCGCTATACATCCTTTCCTTTCGCTAAATTGAATATAGATCCTACTTGCAACATCAACCGGACTGAGAACTGGATGAGCATAAACAAACTTTTGGCACCAATATGACGTCAAAACGTCGGCATTTCGCATTAAACTCGACCCAGTCCCTTGACCATTTTTGAAGGTGACACAGCCTGACTTTATCGCATTATAAAATTGGTAATTTTGACGGTAAAAGTCTTAAACTTTGGAATTATGTATTTCAAAGGGTAAAATTCATAATTATGCCAACAAAAATTTCGCTTCATAGCACTTTAACAAGTAGATTTTTCAAGTTTTGAAGATTGTTTAATTATTTTTTACAACTCTTGTGCCCCTACAAAATTTCTTAATTACATCTATTTTTCCAAGTCTTACAATTTTCACAAGTGTTACAACGCTTTTACAATTTTTACAACTTTTACAACGCTTTTACAACGCTTTTACAACGCTTATAAAACTGACAATTTTACTTGCAATCATGAAAATTTGTTATCCTTATAATGCAAAAGTCGATCAGAGACTAAACCTAATGCCTCTCTAACAGCTAACTATAAATACTCTTAAGAAGTTCGTAAGATTATAAAAAATAAGAAAATTAAATAAATTAGTATTGGTATCACCTTTGGCGATCCCTGGATCCCAACCAACCAGTCTTTCACTTTGAGAAAGACAACCCACCTGAAGTTACTAAATTATTTTAAATTTATTAAAGTACAGATTTTGCCTTGACTACTAATGATTCTCTAACAACTAAACATAAGTACTCTAAAGAATTTGGTAAGATTACAAGATTAAAAAAATTAAATAGCTGATTTGGATAAAGGATGATCTTTGATCATCTACTAATAGAATAGATCTTTTTATGTTTGTGTAGTATAAGAGATGAGGGTGACAGGTAATTTTTCTTGTCGATGTTATTGAATTTCATAAAGTTTACAAAATATATAAGTTTAATTAACATTTAAATAACATTATTTGCAACTTTCAATATTTGTAACATTGGGTTCACGTAGCAAAGCAAACCTTGTGAAGCGAAGATATCCTTGGAAACACCTGAAACATTTTTAATACCCAAAATTTCGGATTAATTTCTCTTACAAGTCTAGCAAAAAAATACGAGGACGAATCATTTGATTTGGAAAAATAGCCTGGTACCCTCATCTCTTATACTACTCTTCGACATGTCTGAGCACACTGCATTTATAAAATATCCAGTCAAACGCATGTTTCTCTTTCTGTTCAAGAAAAAAAACTTGAGGTAGACCCATTTGCTTCAGTCTTTGTTATCCATCTTCTTTCAGTATTTGACCCATTAGCGCACAAATAGCATCAAAACCTTTGTCAGTGAAGACTTTTACTTTTGCCGTCGCCACCATCTATACTTCCCGCATTGGAAGGCCATTTCGAATGCTTTTGGGACTCATTTGCCATTTGATGACTCGCACGCGTGACAAAAGTCTCCTCTGTTCTGCTCATTAATTTAAAAAGATATATTAACCCATGGGAGCCTCATGCAAGGCTATCCGAGTTTCGTCTAATGATTCTGTATCTACTGGATAACTGTAATCGCTTGTGCGTAGCAGTTTTAATTTCTCCACCGGAGGACTCCCTTTGCTTGTCCGTAAATGACAATGGAAAAGGAAAAGTTAAGTTGCTAAGAGAAGTTTCAGTTCAGCAATTTCAAAGCTTGTACACACCTGAACAGAAGGCAAATCCCGGCGAAAGGAAAGAGAATTATGATGAGTGTAACTAGTCTGGCTGCCATGAGACAATAAAAATACTACAAAAACTGCATACGCGTTTAGGAAGACTCGTGTTTGAAAAGTCAAGACGACTACAGTATGAAATGTCTGGGCTACTATCGGTGGAGTAGGAGTCAAATTGTAATGTGATTATTTTTCGTTTTTAGATGTTGCAGTAGCAAGTTGCGTTCCAGTCTATGGCCTACATGATTGTGCTCAAAGTACAATACCCTTACAGGAACAAGGCTGTTTGAAACATTATGAAAATGACTTCCACTTGCCTTCAGAACGTTCATTCCATGGTGATACTGTGCAGTCCTGTCGCGAACTTTACCGTTATCCCTATGGAGAAAGCTCTGATAAGGTAGACGAAGACGATCCCTTCCAGTACGTTTACTCTTTTTCCCCCGCCTTAGGAAATGGACAATCACAGTACATGCACCCAAGGCACATCTCCACAACTGTGAAGGTTGAGAATGTGAGGCACCTGTTGGACAGA
>BLFK01000599.1:129469-134469 GCA_014634185.1 Astreopora myriophthalma | reverse complement strand
CGAAACACTTACGCCTTTCCGGGCTTACAACACGGACCGCATGGTCTAAAACTAGAACCGAACTCATTGCGCAAGCGCAAAAACTAAACGAGCATAAGTTGTCACACAACGTGACATAGTAAACCTAGCGGCGCCCTAGGGCCGCTACAACCGCAAAACCGGTGCTTAGCTCAAGCCAGAATATATTCCTAACGTTTTACCTTGACCACTAAAAATACGCACACCATTTCATTTTTGTCGTCTTTTCATTGGATGGCGATGGGGTAATCTTGTTTGTTTGTGATTGGTTTCTTGTCTTTAGTCCGGTCTTTGCTCCACTGTAGCCTCTCATTCACTTTTCAACTCCAGAGCAGGACAGAGCTCTCTCCACGGTAGCATATTCACCGGCAAAATGATACACACACTGTGTTATGCGCCACACAATTATTACACGCGCGCGCGCTCGCTCAAAACCCCACGAAAAATATATTTCCCCACTAAAATTAATAGATCACAAATAATTCGTTTTATTTTTCCCGCTAAAATTTACATGTGTTATTTCACGTGCCTCTTAGGGTTACGTTGTCTCTTGGGACCAGCTATGCTCAAACTTGCACCTAATTTATGCATGCCCTTTTTTTGACATACTCGTTGATGACGTCATTTCATGACTAGTAGTTATGTGGTGATGTTCGGCTCGTTTTTGACGGAAATGGCGGGCTGTGATTGGCTGAACTTGAATTTCCCGCCAAAAAATCACGCTGATTGGTTCAGCCCTTTGCAGGGGGTCTGACCAAAAAAGGCCAAGGGCACACCAGGAAAGAATCCTCCCCGGAACTAGGTCATAGGCCCGAGTGGCCTCGAGTTGGAGTATGACGTCACGAATCACGCTTAACCGGAAGTGACTAATAAAACTAAAACCAACCAAAAAAAGGTAAAACCAACCTCGTCTTAATTCTTAATTTGAAACGAAAGAGACACGCTTTCTTGAACAAAGCCGACCGCTTCACTTGTTTGCTTACTCGAGCCATTTAGCCTTTATGAATTACGTCATCATTGGACCAGTTGGCCGCGAACTTAGCTGCGAACCATTTATACGAGTATTTCACGCCTGTAAGCTGCACTTGTTTAAATGGCCCAGTTCGCGTCTTATGTAAGCCGTGGCCAGTGTGACCTGCGGCTTGTTTTCTCTCGTATAAACGGCCCTATTGATCCAAGGGTAGAGATTCTTGTAGTCAAGTTAGCAGATGCTTTCCCGGGCTTCGGTGGCAACGCGATGGTAGACTTTGACGACATTGGTACGGCCGCCAAAGAAGGTATTGCGGGGTTCCAAGGGTTCCATCAACTCGAGATCTGGGGTGAAGGCCTGGATGGTGGGATCGGTGTGTTTGAGTGTGTTCCATTCGCACTCCCACATCTCACGGACTTGGAGCCCTCGAGCCGCCGTCAGGACATGTTTCCGGTCAACTTCCTCATGCACGTTATCCATACACTGCCCCAACAGCCACGGGTAGCTCTTGGTCTGCTGTGGGTAACACTGGTGGCACCCATGCCAGAAGCAACCGTAAAATTCAAAGACTTGCCAGGTCTTGGGGATGTAGCCATCGATCGTGTGGTATTCGCCGACGTTGCAGGCATGCTGGATCTGGGTGCGATGCATCTGATGGTGTTACTGCATCCAGTGGGGATTGTCGTTGGCACGCTCGGTGTGGTCGTGAAGCTCCTCATTGGAGAGGGCCTGCCAGGCATTCCATTATACACGGTTGTCTTCCCACAGCAACCATTGCTTAGTGACTTTGGAGTGGTGTTCTCCTGCATGCGCAGGAATCGATTGCAGGCAGATTGAAGCCTGCAGGCCCTTTAAAATCCCTTTGAAAGTGAGGCAGCCCTCCTTGAGCAGTTGGACGTCTGACTAACAGTATGCCAAAAGTCTGTCGTGGAAGTCAAAGGCCACCCCGTCAACGAGTTGTTGTTCATGCTACTGTTCGATCTCGCTCTCGGCCTTGGCTGTCATCCCGTCAGGCATGTACGTAATGCTCGTGGTCTGGGAGGGGTCTAACGTACTCCTGGTGCTCCGGCGTGTTGAAGAGATGGGGAAAGTACCCCTTGTTCAGTTCCGTCAACCCTAAGCTTTTTGGAGAGTCCGCCAGCCACATCTGGAAGAAGGACATGGAGTCGATGAACCGGATGCTTTGCAAGAACACCAGTTGCAGCACCTTGCCTCATTCTGGATCTGCTCCAGGTCATGCCACCATCGATGCAGGGCCTCCACAAAGGGGTAGCTGTCATAGCCCTGGAAGTTGTGAGGGAGGACAGTCAGGGGTTGCTGGCTCTCGTCGCTCAGCCCCACCAACTGATCGAGGAACTGTTCGATGCAATCCTTGCGGTACCACCACTCAAAGCGGTCTCTCTCTGCTGTCTAGCACACTGTCTGGGGATGTGTCGGGCCTCCATTTGCATGCACTCGATGTCGAAGAACACGTGCAAGGGAGGGTTAGGTTTCCTGTCATCATCGAGGTCATCAGGTCGCTGCAGCGTGTCACCCACGTGAGGATCTTCGTTGGCTCAGGGGGTCTGCAGTCCAGCCACAGCGCCATGGCGACCCCCTTTGTGGCCCTCATCGGCTACGGCGGTTGCGTTCCCGTTGTCAAGGTCGTCGTTCCCACCGTTCCTCCTTGGATGTGGCACTTGTGCTCCGCGATGTCCCTGAATGGCTTTGCATCCCATGAGGTAGAAGCGGCACTCACGACACCTGTGAAGCGTTTGGCAGATGGCCGGTTTCTCTGGTGACGCAGGTTTCCCATCGTGGGCAAGTGCGACTTTTTCCAGTGGGTGGACCAGCCCTTGTTGGCATGCGTGCGGATGGAATAGAAAGCTGCCTTGGGTACGCCGTCACCCTGACCCACCTCGTACTGCAACGAATGGAGCCAATGGTTCCATCAGCCAGAGAACGAGTGACGGCCTCCCATCATCCAGCCCTCTTCAGGGTACCCGAAGACAGGTGGAAGAAGTTCTGGGTAAAGTGACTGTGTCTGCGAGCGTCTTTCTTTTTGTCAATAAAAACAAGTGACTTTTTTAAACAAGGTGTCATTGTTTGTCTGACTCTCGTCATGGCCACATCCTCCTCCTTGAACCGTGTCTGTGTGATCCTCGATTTGGACGGGTTCTACATCCACCCCCCCCCCCTTCGAACGGCCGCAAGAAATGGGGTGGTGCGATCACACAGGGACCCGTTACGGCCCCAAGCATTACAGGCACACCTGCAAGTGGTCTCAACTCTCCAACACCGATTGGAAACGATGCCAATATGGCCAACGAAACGTGACGGGACTCTCTTTTTGCGCCCAAGAGGCTCAACTGGCCAAGGACGTCAAGGCTTTGTGAGTCGACCTATCGTGGGCTACAAGGGCGGCATCCACGAGACGAAACTCGAAAAAAACTCGAAAAGCTCTGCATTCTCTTCGTCAACATCGAAGCCTTCCATTGCCCCAAGTTCGACAGCATGACGCGTTTGAACACCGTCCTCTCGTGCGGACATCACGAGGATCCTCTCCATCATCACTGCCCGCGCGTGGAATGTTATCATTTCCTGCAATGGATGTGTGGGGCCTTGGGCCTACCCAGAGACACGCCTGGCGTTTGGGGCTCGCTTGATGTGTTACAATAAACATTTTTTGTTACGGACTTTTTTCATAAGTGTTGGCCATGACTTTCTTCACATTTAAAAAAGTGGGGTCTAAGGAGACCCCGCGGGTAGTCCAGGGACGGTCCGGGTCTGATCGTGAGGCTAGTTTGGTTCTGTTCACTTGGGGGACGGTCCGTGTCTTCACAGGATGAACATGCCGATGTGGTCTCAAGTGTAAAACCAAGGGTCCCTGACGCAGTGATAAAAGCGGCATCAGGAACACTGGTACAGGCCTGCATAGGTCCTGGAGGGCGGGTTGGTCTATGGGATGGCCGCGTGCATCTTCCAAGGATACATCAACAGGCTTTTCAGCTCCTCCATCACTCCTTTCATCCTCTTGCGGTGGTCGTCTTTTTCCTCCTTATTCTTTTTTTTATGTTTAAAATCATCGCTTTCAGTTCGAGTGGGAGCACGTCCCACAGACTCTCCATGATGTTGACTAGGGACTCTCGGATCGTGACGTCACCCTTCATCTCGAGGCCGCTTGGGCCTCAGACACCTGGGCTGAGGGTTCTTTTTTGGCCCGCCCTTGGCCTTCTTAGGTCAGACCCCTGCAAAGCCCAAATTTCTTCAAAACGGCCGTGTTTTGCCGTGAACCAATCAACGTGCTCCTTTTCAGCGCGAAATTCAAAGTCAGCCAATCACAGCTCGCCTTTTCCAGCCGTGAAAACCGAGCCGAACGTCACTACATAACTCCTGTGACCACCTGTGAAATCTGGTCTGAAGTATCCGATATAACTATTGGCGTTTCGTAAGCGCTATCTGTTTCAGGCTTCGAAGACAGGAAAAGAAAAATACAAAAAATATGTAACTTCTTAAGTTGAATTGTTTTTCATTTCGTCATATTGTGTAGGGAATAAGTGAAGCAAGTGATTCATGATTTAAAAAAAAATGGGTCATGGACCATTCATGAGCAGATTAAGAAAACAAAGCAGGTTAACTAAGTAAGCTGCCCTCACTGACGCGATGTTTGCTTACATATTCACCAAGCACGCGCTCAATAACTTTCGTAGCAGAATACTGCAAGACTGTTTGCATGTGCAGTAGCGGTGCGTGCAAACAATTTGCGCAAACGTTGTTAAGCTTATTGACCAACATTGTTCTGTCCGATTTGTTTGATCAGGGAACGAATCACAAAATCATGGTACTGGTTACGCCAGCTAATGCCTAATTCTGACACGTATGCAGACAAGGCCACTGTATTTGAGATGACTGTTGCATATCTGCACCATTGCTGGAAATATCATAGCTCCATGCTGCAACAAATAAACAAGGTAATTCATGAGTTTAAGACTGGTTTTCAGTTGAGTGTCAAAAGTGATAATGCGATTGCCTT
>BLFK01000599.1:110768-119995 GCA_014634185.1 Astreopora myriophthalma | reverse complement strand
GTTTGCTTATCCGTTTAAAAAATTTGCATCCGTTTAACGCTCTAGCGAAAACGTTTAAACGGTTTGCTTATCCGTTTAAAAAGAAACCCAGCAGCTGTTTAAACTTAACCCTGCGAACAGAACTATCAAGCTAACAATCGCTCGATGTAACTCGCTGGAACGTGAACTGCACAGCAACGGTAATTTTGGTTCCAACTTATCCGTGTTTATAGAAAGCGAGTAATCGTGGTATACTTGGACAAACGACAAAAAAATTAAAATATCGGTTTGGACAAACGTATAGCATCGAGAGCCGATGAAGCCATTCATTTGGCTACCGTGATTCTGCCATCGATCTTGTTCGTTCAGAACAGTGCACTTTATCACCTTGAGATGACGCTTAGTTCCTGTGTCCTAGTTTTGAATCGTTCCTCATAGACAAGTTATTTAGCTCAGAAATTGAGGTCATCGCTTGGTGGGATTGTGAGGGGCTACAATCTTCCAGAAAATGTTTATTCTAACTTATTCTGTAGCCAACTTGATCACACAGTCGAACGGCAGGAAGAAGATAAAAATAGCATCCGCGCGCTCATTTCATTATGATGTCACTTCCTCGCCTGTCTCGCATTATATTACGGTAATGATTACCTAACCCGCACTTCATAATCATTTCTTTCGTAATGATTACCGCTCACCGATGAAAAACTCACTCGAAAATTCTCAAGACACTGATATCAGTCTTTTACGACGACCTCAATCTATTCTCACTTATAATTCTATGCAATGGACAGCTTGATTTGGAAGGGACCGAGTACAGCGACGACCTTTGTGACCTTCTTTGGGAAACAACAAAAGCGCGAAAACCAGGTAAAAACCTTGAGTAGACAAGCATGCTAATTGCACACTCACCATTGAATTCAAAATTTGTTTCCTTATTAAAGGAAAATAGTCTTTGTTTTGCATCAGAGGCTTTCTTTAATTAATCGAGAGTTCAGAAACCAAACATGCAAAATTTGTTGAGAGTTCGACCATAGTAATTCGACCGATCGATTACCGAATTTCGATTAACCTGGATTGAAAATCTGTTCGAATTCGCTCGGTTTCCTACCCGGGTTATTTTGGTCAATTGAGCCGTTAGCCGAACTCGAGGACAAGAATAGAACTGTTAAAAGAAGGACCACAAGGAAATATCCAAAAATAATTTCAGTAGAACTTCATTTATTTCACTAGCAAACAATGGTGTATGTACAATATATTACCTAAGCATCATTTAATTCTCTTATAGCTTTGGTTTGAATTTGATAGAAAGAAAAGTCAAATTTGTTACGTAGAATAGCACTGGTCAAGTTCGAAACAATGATTGATTTATGGAACTGGTGCACTAAATCTTCAGTTCCAGGCTTGCAAAACTGTCTTATTTCACGATATAAGTAGTTTCTGCATTCGTCACTTAACCCTTCTGGGTTGATCTTGTGCGGAAGAACTGAAACAGGTGGGATCACAGCACCATCCTTCAGTAACACACACGCTTGTTCCGGAGATGTCAAATATTCTCTGCAGTAAACAACACCTGGTTCATCCTTGGAAAATCTGAAGTGGTGAAATTTTTTTATGTTCGCATTTTTTTTGAAATATTGTCCCAGAAAAGTACACCAGTCGTATGCAGGAACTATAACACGGCCATTGTGCGTCGATACCAGTTGGGCTTTGTTCACCCCTGTGTGGCTTGAGGTATCCACCATTCGAGCAAGTTCGTAAATCGACGAGATGTAACTGACCTTGTAGGATTTTTTCAGTATTCCGAAGCAACGATCCGGACCAAATTTAGTATGTCCAGCAATTAGGAAAGAGTACTTGATAGACTGGTGAAGTTCAGTGGCAATCCTCCATGCTAAATACCACAAAAAATAATTGTTTTTATTTTGTCCAGCACAGTTGTCAGCATGTAAGTGAACGTCTGTTTCCCCGAGGACGTGACGTGCGAAAAAGTGGTGAACGTAACTTATGGTTGCGTTAGCTCCTTTACCGACTGCAGCAGCTTCGTTAATCAAATAGTTTACTTGACGCGGTACAGCTTCGCACATTACTCCAAAAATCCCACACTTTCTTGGGGTCTTAAAATAGATCGGTCCGGGTTGCATTGGGTTACTTGGAAAGTGCACCTGTTGTGCATAGTCAAAGGAATAGTGCATAGTGCCATTAAATGAACATGGTTCGTGCGTTTCGTTTAGATTAGTGTCTGCATCTGTGTGACTGAAAGTCGTGGCTGCATCTGAACAAGTTTTCCTGTAAAACTCTCTCTCGCCCTGGGCGCAGTCCAAATGCTCTTTCTGTGCTTTTATGCAGTCAGCCTTTTCGTGCTCAGGGAGGTTTGCGGCCCGCACAAGCTTGGTGGTGTTTTGTTGACATGTGAAGCATAGATCGCTCATGGGTTTCGCCACAACAACTTTCGGACAAAACTGATGCCAAAGGTCTACGAATTTGCTGTAACTAACAGCTTGTTCTCCAGAAGCTCTGCAATTGGCAGTGTAGACACGCCAAACACTCGTTTTCGTCTCGCTCGAAGACAGCACCTGAACATCTTCCCTCTTGAATCCTGGTATTCTCCCGGGTAGCACAAATGCATTCTCCTCAATGTAATTGGTAAGGAAGCACTGAACGTTCTCTGTGGTTGACTGTGGAAGGGTGTTACTGGGAAGCGTTTTGATATTGCCGTGAGTTCGGGGATGGATACCGTATCTCTCGTAATGCTCTTTGAGACGATGAAGTCGGGAATAACTGATACCATAAAGGTGAATAAACATTTCTTTACAGATGAAGACGGACTGAAACTGGTAGGTACACCTGGAACTTCTGCTTCTTTTAGTTCCAATGCAGTCGATGCGGCTGAAGGCTTGAATGTTTGCTAAAATTACCAAGTCGAGCACTCCACTTGTCAACTCGAGACAGTTATTCAGATTAAATAACACCGCTTCTTCTTTAAATTCTCTTGAGCAGGGACCTCCTTTGGAACCACGCGAACAACCACAGCCATTGCCAAGGAATTTTTTCGCTCTTTCGATCGTTTCGTTCGGTCCTTCCATAATGTCAACGTCTGCCATAGTTTGTCACTTTCAGAAAATGCACGCGAGCAAAAGCATCATTTGTTGTCATGGAAATTATGCATTCGGCGGGGGTGCGACACGATCAGGAATAAATTATGTCGGCTCGATATTTCAAGTTTGCTCTCATTTTGAACCCGTGAATACCTGCAAGCGCTATGAACGAGTTATAGCGATGGTGGGGATGGGGACGCTATTATTTTTTTGTTTGCCGTAGGAAAACAGGTCACTGGCTTTGATTCATACAGAGTAAATTATCTCTGATCGAAAAAAAAATCACGCAATTCATACTGTAATTGCTTAAATGTAGACGGGTGCTTTGCTTTATGTGGGAGGAGCTTTTAATAAAAGCTATTGTTTCTTAATGTCAGTTTGTCTACCGCTTTATATGATCACTGATAATTTAGCGGGCTTAACAACTATAAAAAATCGCAGTAAGCTGAACCCAAAACATTTTAGAATAGTTTTCGCGAGCTAAAATTGCCGTTTTCAAGAAAATTTGGCTATTATTTTTCGTTTGCCGTGGGAAAACAGGTCACTGGCTTTGATTCATACAGAGTAAATGATCTTTGATCAAAAAAAAATCACAACTAATTCATAATGTAGACGGGCGCTTTGCTTTATGCGGGAGGAGCTTTTAATAAAAGCTATTGTTTCTTAATATCAGTTTGTCTACCGCTTTATATGATCACCGCTAATTTAGCGGGCTTAACAACTATAAAAAAATCGCAGTAATTAGAAAGCTGTTTGTTGTAGTAAACATTTGGAGAGAACCATCTGGCACAGGGTCAAGCGGAACAAAAATGCTTAACTCGAATTCCACTGAACATATCATGACGAAATTCTGGCCGGGAGTCCCAGTGGGCGTACCCTAAACTAATTATCTAATTCATAAATTTGACCAAAACGCTTGTGTCATAGTGAAGCCCTTTACTTTATTTCGATCATAGTAAAGCATCTCTCTAACACAAAACCGGATCTAACGGACCTAACAACAATTGAAAACTCTAGGTGCTTCAAGCAGTTTTCTTGAAGAGAACAACCTGCCACCTCTTCACCAGAGTCTTCAAAGTGGAAAACTGCTTAACTCGGGTTCTACTGGGACTACTGGACGTATCTGAATAAAATTTATATCAGTGTTTACAGGATAGTCCGTAGAATACAGCGATTTGCTTCATTCTAAGTGCGCGACAGAAAGCAGAGGCCAAACGCAAGTCCGCGCTATATAAAATTTCCACCAAAGAAACCAAAAAAAAAACTGCTACAGCTTGTGTAACAAAAGATCCGAGATGACCGAAAAAGTCTCAACTCAGTCCCAGTGGGCTTACCTTAAAATCATTAACTTCATGATAGCAAGACTTTTGTGAATTGGCACATTCATACGCAAATGATCAAAACATTGAAAATCCGTTTATGCAATGAGCTGTGTATAAAAGGGTGCCCATCTTGGGTGCATTACTTACAACAATCGAAACGGTTTCAACGTGTCTACGCTCCTGTCGCAAACTTGATAAACATGTCTCTCAGACAGCTATGCAAAGAAACTAGTAAACGGCCGTCGAAAGCGTTGCTGTATTTTCCACAAGAAATGACGACTGGTATCGCCCCTACAAGGCTGATTTTAGATAAAAGTTTTCAATATAAAGAAGGGAGCACGGTGACAGTCAACTGGGAAGGCAAGAAGATACAAGCAGAGATTGTAGCTGTGGATGGTGAGTCTTATCAGTAGCCTTTCCGTTGGTAATTGTTCGCTCAACACTCGAAGATTCTGTTCAGTCATTTTTGCATGGGTTCTTCACACACCAAAAATTTCAACTTTAAGCACATTTTGTTTGGTCATTAAATATTAGCGGTTTACGGTCAGATCGTTCCACCAAAAAGTCAGATCGATGTTTAGTTGACGGAACGAGTTAATGTAGTTAGATGCGTCACGATCTTCGTGGTTTTAAGGTATTCTAGCAAATATTTTTCCTTCGGAAACGGAACTTTATTTAAACTTTCAAGTGTACTTGTTTTTAGAACTTCAGAGTCTGCATGTTATTGAAAGACGCAGTAACTCGATTGTAGACAGTCTACAGAGCGACAACCTAGACTCGATCTATCATGGAAACAGTTCATCGCCTTGATCGATCGTATGAGCAGTACTCGGTCATGTTTGCAGTATAATATCAATACAGGGATACGCTATCGATCCTGTGGAGAGTTGATCTTTCTGATCGATGATGTGAGCAACTGAACTTACACTCGAATAACACTCGTGGAGTGATCTATTAACTATTGACATTAATTTATTCATATTGCTGTGCGAACTAACCCTTACTGTGTCCTTGGTTACAGATAACGAAGAGGTTCTCAATCAAAAAGATATTGAGTGGTCGTCGAAGTTTGTGTCTGCCGCTGAACTCAACCCGAGTTTCAACCAGTCAAACTTACCAGCCGACGAGCAGAAAACACGCCAGCAGCCAAAGAAAACTCAAGTCGAATCAAGTGTTCATAAGGTACTTATCGTTCATTTTCACTTACAATGTAAATAGGCTAGGCTGGGTTGATTTCGGTAAAAAGTTTTTTTCCACTTTGTAACGACATCATTTAACTGTTCATTAAGTAATAAAGAACTTAGGCTGAACCAAAGCGAATTATATTTTAATCACAGAATTGATTTGGGCTGTGTTTTGAGGTGACCTGGAGCACCCACATCTAGTCGTTTGGCTACATCGTTAAGTATGAAAATCTCATTAATCTTACTCGTTAAAAGTGAGTTCTGGTGAAAATTTATCTTTGCTGTTTCTACGTTTCATGAGAAACAAATTGAGTTCAAATATTAGAGAATATGTCAATTTTAAAACGTTAGCGTTGTACCGCATCGAGTTTTCAACAGGTGCACACATTTGTAAGGAATTATGGTTTTTGGCCAGTTCGCAAACCTCGTATATTACGCGTACTCTGAACTGTTATGTAAAATTAGTAATAAGAACTTGAGTGTGAGACGATTACATCATCAACAGAAGATTCAGACCGAAACAGACGTATGCAGCCTAATTTACTTACGGACTTATTTCCCCTGAATTCGATTCCCGTCTTAAACCCACTGTTAAACTAGTAATTTTTACTCAATTGAAATTTAAATTTGGACATTTAAATAGTCTAAACCAAAAATTCGGGAATTCACTTTGTCTTATAATCATGGCGTCATTTTCAGGAAAGGCCAGTGACTAGTGCTGATCCGTATGATGCGTTTCTGGCTGAGCAGAAAAAGAGGGAGGCTGAGTGGGCATCAAATCGAGCCAACAAGAAGGCGAAAACCATGGAGACTGCAACCAAAGATTTAGAAGCAATAAAGCAGCAGTTAGCCGCCAAGGAAGCTGAATGTGCAACCCTTAAGGGGCAACTCGACAGTCTTCAGCGTGCCAACGTTTCTGTTGTGGAAGCTGTGCATAGCAAAGTACAGGAAAGCTTTTGCAAGGTAAGCACAGTAATCAACGTTAAACTGCATTTTCAAGAACATAGCAAGAAACATAGCAAAATATCACGATCTCATCTTCAATGTCAAAGCCTGCTTAACGTCAGTATCATTTTCTCCGAATGGTAGTCAATCTATGGTACTAACGCAAATTACATTTTTACAGATGATGGAGACATTAGAGGACACACTGTCAGCAATGGAGGACAACATGTCCCTACGACTAAACAAGATTGAGCACCGCCTAGATTCATTAGAAAAAGTGGTAAGTTGTTGTTCTTTCATGGCATTTGCGTGAGCTTGTCGTAAAATGAATTTGTGTAAAAAATCGGACCTGGATACAGAGCATCTTTGCGTTCGTCATCCGAACGGGTTATACAACATTGGACTCGCAACTGAAAACCTACATGTTTACTTCAAAGATGCCATTAGCAAGGTGGACCAAAGTGGCCCTGTACAGTGGAACCTCGATTTAAAGAAGTCGCTGGGTACCGGCCAAATTTGTTCGTTAAATCGAGGGTTCGTTATATCGAAAACCTCGATATAAAGAACTTGAGGGGATACAACCAAAATGTTCGTTATATCGAGGTCATAGTTAATGACTGATTTGTAGTACAGATGACTTCTGTCGCGCAATTCAATGCAATTTTCGTCACCCAGGCCTCGGTTGTTCAAAGCCGGATTAAGCTAACCCTTGGATAGAGTGAACTTTGATTCCAGTTTATTTACAAATTCACAAAGATTTTCCCGAAAGATTTTTGCTTGTCACTTGTGACTTACACTTTTCTTCCGCTTCGGTCTAAAACCGCTTTTTGAAAGCGTTTTCAGAGGGCCAAATTAAAACGTCGGTTAATTTTTAATCAAGGGTTAGCGTTAATCGGCTTTCGAACAACCGGGCCCAGAAGTGCCGCGTTTTGAGATGCAATTCATTAAGCATGGTGGCTTTCAGTAGCAATTATTTTCACTTTTTAGGAGACGCGCAGCTTTTGTTTACAAAAAAACAACACTTTCAGTAGCGATTTCAAAGTGTTGACATTGCAACTCGTTATATCGAGGTAGATTTTACGTTTGGGCTTCCGGATTATGTTCGTTATATCAAAGAATTCGTTATATCGAGGTTCTATTCCATACATATTCCGAAACTAACGAGTAAATATTTTCTACTTTCCAGTTCACTGACCCAGGAGTGAATATTGATCCACTTCCTCCGACCGATAACCTGCCGACCATCGACCACGAGGCTTTGGCATCCCTCAGCAATGATACCATTGAAGAGTTTCAGGAGCTACTGCCTTCAACCCCACTAGCTCCTACAACACCTGAAATGCGGATAATCGAGCCGTCCAGTTCCCAGGACAACAAAGAAGTTGGAGAAGACGTCATCCGCTCTTTGGTAACGCCGAGCAAGTCAAAGGGGGTGCGAGAGGTGTTGGAGAAAGAAAAAGAAAGGCACCGGTGCGCCCTTAGGCTTCTTCCTTTTTTCTTTACCTCGGAAGAGCTGAGTCAGAGCAACACCGAGGGAACGCACAACAAACTTAGGCTTGATGTCACAAAACTTCAAGCATTGAAAGTGCTAGTTTTCAGCCGATTTCCCCTCGAATCCAACACGGAGAAGGACAAAGTGTGGAAATCGATAAAGAGCAAGATCAACTCTAAGTGTCGCTTAAGTAAACACATAAGTAAGAATGCTGGACAAAGGGAAAAGTAGGATTGTAAATTGATTTTCCGACTATTTTGTAACCAAATAGTAGCCTTCGCATAGCCTTTAAATTCTTTTTTTTTTTTCGTTTAGTGTAGTGTAAATAAAGTTATACTGTGTTTATCGGAGTGTGTTCTGCGCAATTCAGCTGCAGTGAGCTATCCCTCCTGTTTATGCCATCTGGGTTCATCTTTCTTAGGTTTATAAGTAATTATTTCAGTGACTCCGCTTGTTGCTTGACACATATCGACTTTCTATTTGCAATGGAACTTCATACAAAGTAACTTATGGGAAATGACCTTTGAAAGCGGCATGCTATTTTAGATTTCTCTGGGAATGGTATTTTTCCTAGTTTGAGCTAGCGGGAATTTGGCAAATGGCCGCAACGACTGCCGTCAAGTTTTTATTGTGGCGCATTATCTTTCGATAGCTATGGGACACAAAGCGATGTTTTGAAACCAAAAGGTCCATAATGTGTAATCTTCAACCCTCAAATTCCTTTAAGCCAGTGACACACTTGACGATTTTATACGACGATCGGCGAAAATCGCAATCGCTGCACCGGGCACACCTGGAGATTTTCGCCGATCGGGGCGATCGGCATATAAAATCTTTAGAAAGCGAATCATTTCTGGCATTTTTTGACCCTGACGCGTCTCGGCTTCTGACAAGGTCATGTCAATTGCAGTTCATTGCGTATGCAAATTTGTTTCGTGCAGCTTCAAAACAAAACAAATTATAAACAAAGGAGATGACGAAGAATTTGCGATGCCTATTCGTGACAGTATGAAGAGTTAGTTGCGCCTGTTGTACGCGTGTATCGAAAAATGTCTTGTCAACGTATAATTATCCACTAGTTCTTTGATTCCAGAGTTTACGGTTTTTGTCATGAAGCGTTTGTTGCAGTAACCGTTCAGGTTGAAATAATGGCAGCGAAACTGTCCTTTATAAATTGTGCTACTGTATCAACAAACGTCAGGGAAGAGAA
>BLFK01000599.1:97669-106727 GCA_014634185.1 Astreopora myriophthalma | reverse complement strand
GAAAGATGTCTTGCTTGTATATATTTTAATAAGGGGTTAAACCCTATTCAAAAACACGATTTTGCCTTTTCAATTCAGTGTATATTTGCATGCCGAAACGCGGATGCAGATGGTGATCACCACAAACAACAGCTCCTTTAGGAGCTACCACTTCTTCAAAAGTCAATAACCAATGTTATACGACGTTCCATTGTGCGTGTTGTCTCTTTATTGCATGACTCCGTCTCTGTAGGATCTATTAAGAATCAACAGTGAGTTTTAACCCCCGCACTCATTCATCAAAGCATTTTTCCTTTGGTTTAGTAGAAATCATCAGACCAGTTGACACTCCGTGCGTGCAAAGCAAAATGGCCCGGTGAAGTCCTGAGGAACCCGGCACCAAATAATATTTTACACTTTCACCTTCATTCTTCTTTAACTTGACAAACTTGTTCTTTTTGTTGCGTGTTCAGCGTTTTCCTTTAAGAACGAAAGGTAGCGTGTGCGACCTTTGCTCGAAATCGGATCAATTTGTATGCAAGAAACAATACTGGTTGCTGATTGGTGATTGTACTCGTTTTACTAACAGGATGCGGACCTCTCAGAAAACGTTAGGATGCAACTCGACAGTCAACTGAGCTTTGTTAAAAAAAAATCGGATCAATTTGTATGCAAGAAAAAAATGCACGCCTCTGATTGGCGATTATGGTTAATCGGTTTTTGGCAATTCGACCAATGGAAAGCAAAACAAAAACGAGGTAAAAGCTGAAAGCAGTATGGTGAAAACGTAAAATCATAAAGAACGCAAAAGCAGTGGAAGGAGAAGAAGAAAAGGAGAACCAAAATGGAACGCAAGAACGAAATGGAGTTGGAGATCACACGCGTTGTTGTGAACGTTGTAAGTATACGAAATTCCAGTGATGTTTTTTCGTTTCGTTTGAAATTGTAGTAGTTTCTGTGCTTTTAAAAAGAATTTCGAATGCACAACGGAATGTTCAATTTCTCACCACGCGCTAGTAAACTATTCTATGTTCGTATGAACTAAGTTCTCAACCAATTCTCTAAGAAATTCAAGCATTCAGTAGTTTTTGACATTCATATTCAATAATGTCAAAGTTTAAAGATTTTTTTTTGCCTAATTTATCAAACAGATCTTAAGACTTTGCTTCATATGACAAGAACAAGACATTAACCTGGTGCGCACAGACTGTTGCGGAAATTTTGTTCATAAGGCATGTTTGGAGAGGTAAGACATGTCTTTTTACGGGAATTTGTGCAGTAGTTTGAGTTCCCTAAGTGGTGTGTTCATTTTTTATTCAGATGGATGAGAACACTCATCCCATCCAGTGAAAATT
Organism: Astreopora myriophthalma; assembly: GCA_014634185.1. Classification (NCBI taxonomy): domain Eukaryota; kingdom Metazoa; phylum Cnidaria; class Anthozoa; order Scleractinia; family Acroporidae; genus Astreopora; species Astreopora myriophthalma. The sequence goes on along the minus strand of BLFK01000599.1, from coordinate 105,393 downwards.
GTGCGATATGTAGAAAGGCGTTCCGTCAGCCGCACGCCGAAGCACAAGCGGCTGACACAGAATTTATGGCCCGGCTTGCAGCGGTAAGATTTAGAAGTTATTGTCTTTATTCAATATACAAAGACATCGGTCTCTTTTGTTATCCTTAGTTGCTCTTTCACTAACTTATTTGCCGCGTTTCTCTCTCTCTCTCTCTCTCTCTCTCTCTCTCTCTCTCTCTACAGCTTTGTGACGACCAACATCCAGAAGTAGAAAATGATGAAAGATGTCTTGCTTGTATATATTTTAATAAGGGGTTAAACCCTATTCAAAAACACGATTTTGCCTTTTCAATTCAGTGTATATTTGCATGCCGAGACGCGGATGCAGATGGTGATCATGATGAAAGTTGTGATCACTGCCAAGGGTTACTTGAAAAGCTCCTGGACAATTATTTTTAACTATGGCGGGAGTTTTTCAAGTAACCCTTGCTGCTCCGTTTTTCATTCCTTTCACAGAATTGAACAGGCAGAGTAGCGTTTTGTTTTGAATAGGGTTTAACTAATTTGTAATTAGCTTTTGATCTTATTGTTTTGTAAATACTTTAATTCCTTGTTGTAAATACAGAGATGAAATTATAATGCTTCTTTCTTTTACTGCTTAAAGGTAAACATGTTATTCGTGTTCCATGTTGTATGTGAAAAATAGTTTATTTTGTAACGGTGACTTCAAAAGACAGCGAAGTTGACGCCAAAATTTCTCCTCGCTCGTAAAATAAAATGTTGGAACCATTAGTTCTGCAGTTATGACTTCCATCCCATCGAATTCACATGTAAATTCAATCTTTCTACGCGGTAAAGTATCTCCATCCATTTGATCCCAAAAATCGTTGAGTAAGGTCACCACTTTCTCCTCGAGTTTCAATCTTTTCATTTTTGATGTCAGTGATTCCATGTCCAACGCAAAGAGCTCCCGTTTTATCATGCTGTTCATCCTTAACAAAGATTCCCGCGGGCGTTTTCGTCCGAATACAGCTATAAATTTATATTGACAAGGTGCCTGTAAAATAATACCTGCGGTCTTTTTTGTGTGTGTGTGTGTGTGTGTGTGTGTGTGGACCAGTTGGACGGGTTTGTCTAGTCTGAATACTCGTCATCTTCAAAACTGGTTTTTCTCACCCTTAAACTTGTTTCAACTCGTTTGACGGTGACGTCCATGCCTTCTCATTGGTTCTTCGCTACTCCATTGTTCTTTCCCTATATAAGCGCGACACTACCCGGCTGGTTGGGCAGAATCGTACCAGTAGAGCTCAATACACTTCACTTCAAATACAATTCAAAACCAATACATACACGCATCTCATTAAACCCCCTCACATACCAAGATCTTCTGCATCTGATTAAACTCATTAAGCGCAATACCGCGGCCATCTTGGATTTACCCTCGTACACCTACGTGATGTGCATCTCATTAAAAAAAACCGGTTTGGGTTGAATTTTCCACCAGCGGCCATTTTGAATAAATTGATCTAGTCATTCCCCCTATACTACTGGTCACCCTCTCAAAAAAAAAAACAACAACAAAAAAAAAAAACAAACTGCTTCAATTATCGACCGTGAATGTGACTGTTCTGGCCATTGTAACAAAGCTTTCCAGAGATAAACGTGGGTAGACTGCCACTTACCAGGATTATTTGAGGAAAAGTGGCCTATACCCAGATAGTTATTGAACCACATTTTAACGCGAAATCATTACGTCTTTAAATCTTTACCTAAGAGGGCGGCAAAGCTAATAGCCTTGTGGTTCTGTGCCTCTTCTCTGTAACAGCATGTTTGTTCAAAAAAGTATGGTGATCACTTTTATGTTCCTCTTTTCAGGCTTGGTGGTCAAAAAGCCTTGGAGCAACGACGAAAAAAAAGCGGTCATCACCAATCTGGGGCGCTACATAAGCTCGGGAACAGTGCCAGGAAAAGCCACCTGTGAGCAATCCCTGAAACAAAGCCCAGTGGTCCTGAGCAGCCGATCTTGGAAAGCAGTCAAATATTTTATAAAAAACGAAATAGATAGGAGAAACCGCAGGATCGGCAAGTGAACTCTATATTCTTCACTCCGCCTGAAACCACGTTTCGAAGTTGTGCAGGGAACAGGGGCGAGTTTCAAATTTTAACCAATTGGTAAATTGACTAAATTGAAACGACCATATGAAAGATGACGTTGAGATTGCCCATTTCACCAAGTTTGATGTTTTGGGGTTAAACAGAGACCAAGTTATGGACTTAAGAACTTAGTTCAAAATCTCTACAAACGTCCCCAATTTTGAGGCGGCGTTCCCCAAAACCATATAAACTCTTAAGAATATTCTCCAGTTCTGTGGCAACTGCAAAATCCCGTCATGCACCTTCTATTTGGAAATAACTGAGGTGAACAATTACTATGTTTGCCCATTTTTTCGAATATTATAGAAATCGTGCAAATTTTAAGACTTTATATGGTTTGGGGAACTACGGACGTTTGTGTGGATTTTGAATCATGTCTCAAGGTCCATAACTTGATCACTGTTACCTAAAGGTATCAAACTTGCTCGAATGGCTAATCTCAATGTTATCTTTCATGTGATGGTGCCCAATTATCGATTGGTTAAAATTTGAAACTCGCCCCAGTTTCCTACGCAACTTCGATATGGCCGGAAAACGGGTTCGGTGTTTAATAGCGGTAACAAAGTTTTCGTAGTGCCGTTCCGACCAAATTTTCCCGATCTTTTTCTGCCTTCAGCAATTAAATGATTGGTTTGGTTTATACTTATATAAAGTTTTGGTTTTCAAGCTTATACACCTTTAATTTTCGTTGACAGTTCAGTTGATAGTTATCATCAATTATATATCTTTTATTTACAAGATTATTATGTTTGATTTAAGTGTGGATCCAGAACGGTTTCCACTGTTTACAGAAACCGGTTAGAAGTGGGATCGATTGTTTACATAAATACTCTTTCACATGCGCCTATTAATCGCCGCGCAATCTGAAAACCGTTTGTCCTGGATCCATTTCAGCGGGATGTAGACTTGTGGCTAATTTCCCTAATATATACCTTTGAACTGAGAAACACTTGGCAATGGCCTTTTTGTTGTTATCAGATTCTTAAAACCGGAATGAAATTTCTATTTTTATGAAACTATGTCACAATAATTTTAACAAGGATGGTTGAGGATGGACAAGTTTAAGACGGATTGCAAGCGGCGAATTAACTTGAAAACATTGGGCTAATTTTTCAAGGTGCGCCATCCGAGAAATGCTCCTTTCAAAAATAAAGTTTGTTATTGCTAAAATCCTTTTGGTACTTTGGTCCATTATATGGTTTCACGTATTTCCATTAGTAGATTAAACAAGGCTACAACCCTTTTAAGAAGTTTCAATATTCTAGTTTTGCTGCATTTCTGCATGAAAATGATGGTAAATTTATCAGTTGTTGGTAAATGCATGACTCTCCAAGTTAAGCTCTTTTTTTAAAAGAAACAGACCAACTTGCAGTTGAACGCAGTTTTTAAAAAGGTTGGATCAAGACATGCTTATTTTTTAAAATTATTTGTATTAAAGAAGGGCTCATTTGATATACTTTTACACCATCAGAAAGATGTTGCAATAAATATACATTCAAATATTGATATTGCTGTTTAGTTGTATGTACACTACCAGTATGCAATTAATAAACACGGGGCTGGTGAAAACCACATCATCAAACCGACATCTCAAAACTTGAACAATATATTACTGGGAAAATTGTATTCACGCTCCTTACAGAGGATATCGCCCAATCGCAAACGACAGCCTCGCCTCCTCATAAAGCGTTTTACCTTATCATGTACTCATTGAGAAAGTGAGAGGGCCGGAAGCGGAACGACCATCCGATCCAACCCTTCTTAGTCAAGAACTTTTTAATTAACTGACCAATTTGAAGAAAAAATGATTTGAATTTGACTACAAGAGGCCGTATGCTTTTATAGCAGGGGCCCGTTTCTCGAACGTCCCCAAACTTTTCGGGCGTGTTTCCAGTGCCATAATTTCCTCCGTATCTTGAAACGGAAGATATGCTAAGCCATGGAACTTTGCAACTAGTTTGCCCTTTCTCATCTTGAAACCATGTCAAAAGACCAGATTTTCAGAACAAGCGGATCGTAACTTAACTTTCGGGACTTTCGAGAAACGGGCCTCAGGGCCGTGCGCCTTTTTCTGGCTACCTCATACGGGAATTTTGGAAATATATGTGAAAATTACGCGCACGCTGGACACTTCGGTCATATAATCATATTTAATTTCGACAAATATGACAGAAAGCCAAAAAAGCCGTCATTTTAAGGCCATACGCCTGATGCTTTATCTCCTCTTAGGTGGAACGAACAAAGGGCAACGCGGTCAGTGGCGTGAAATGGTTTCTAGCTCGAGCGATTGCTCTGTTCTTTGAAAATGATTTTACAAAGCACTGGTTTGAATTCAGAAATTGAGATGAGAACATTCCCTCCTATTAAAGGTCTGGTCCTCGTAACATAGGTGTGTGAAACCGTTGCCGGTAGAAAAGCTCAGCTGAGGAAGACTCACGTGGCCCAATTTGATGTTAACTTGATGACATAACAGTAATTTTGGTTTTAGTAGTGATAATTTGTTGAATGATTTATCGGTCCTTACAATGTCTGTGTCGAACAAACCTGGGATGTTAGGATTTTTTGGTCCTCGTAAACCAGTTTGTGTATGAGGCCGAACTTTAAAAACAGCATTGTCCCCGATAACGTGATAGATAATTAAAGGTTTAGTGCCAAGTGTACAAGCAGACACGGGAGCAAGGCAATACCATACTTAATTCCGCCGGTCCCCATAACGTCGGTTAAAGAACCGGTCTCCACAAACCACCTCGGGTGGGTATGTGTGTGTGTGTGTGTGTTGGGGGGGGGTACATAAATCAAAAAAAAATTGAGCAGAGGAAAATGTCCAAGAAAATAATTTCGAGCAGCCTGAAAGGCCACAGGAAAAAAAATCAAACAGGAGGGATAAAGTGTTGCCTCCCCATCAAAAATCAAATGGCCCCTTCCTAACTGCATTTATGGTGGCTGCTAAAATGTTGACACAGTTACTCAAGGGTTTGTGCTGCTTTCTTTTATAGGCAAGAAACTGGCTGATGGGAAAGGGCTAAGTGGAGCAGGGAGGCTGACATTGCAAAGAGTAGACACAATGCAAAGCTGGTATGGCCAAGCCATAAGAAACAACAAGGGATGCCAAGGCCATGTCAAAAGCAACACATGCCATCTTAAAGCACAGCTCAAGTACAGTGGAGGAGCCGAACCGTGGAGATTGTCCCCCTGGCAAGTCTTCATGGTGCTCCAATCAGCGGAACATTGCAAATAACACAAACCTATCCCAGCCCTACAAGAAACCCTAGCATCAGCAGTTGTCAATGTAATCCAGCCAGTTTCAACATGCTGGGTGTGAGCAATGTTTCACGCAGAACCAAAATTAGTCCCTGCACCACGTAAGCTGGAGTCTGGCTCCAAAAGAACAGAACAACTCCCCGATGGTAATTAACATAGCCATCAACTTGGGGGTTTTGCTATTTAATCATTGTTATACCAGCACCTATTCTAAGCTATTTGCAAAGATGGGACTGGCCCCTACAGATGAACAGATGAAAACATGGAAGAAGCTGGATGAAGAGCAGGGTCTTCAGAGGAGGTTAAGGCAAAGCGAAGGAGGCTGAAGAGGTCGAAAGTAAAAAAGCAGGATGCTTTTGTGCGCTTCGAGGGTGTAACATACAAGTCACAAGCCTTCCACGAGATGGAGAAGAGAAAGTCAAACTCACCAAATAAGAAAGGGAAGAGCAAGAAATCCTCAGCTAAGAAAGCATCCAAGATGCCCAAGCCCAAGAAATCGGCAACCAGGGGAACAAAATGAAAGTCCACAAGAGTAGATTGCTATGAATACCATGGACTATGAATAGTAGAAAGAGTAGAGTAGATTGCTATGAATACCATTCTAAGTCCCCTCTAAGCTTTTTAAATTCAAGATTATTTATCTATGCGATTTGCTACTTTAGCATGCACCGAAACGCTGATTGGCTCAGCAGAATTAGCTTTCAAGTAGGGGGTGGAGTTATTCAGCAGACCATGAACTGCAAGCAAAATCTTTAAGCTCGCTTTTCTGGGACTTTGTTTTGACAGCAAAATTGCAACTTCTCGGACCTCCTGTCCCGACAGATTTTAATATATCGCTTCCAAATTTTCAGTTCAAATAGATGATTGTAACACCCCAAACAGGGCATAAGGAATTTTTCAGTTGTCTCCAGAGACTGATTTTATGGCACTTTTTCGACCCAAATTAAGTACGAGATGAGAGTTTTGACTTTGGTGCGTGATATTTCCTTCAATTCTGAACATATCAAAAATTCCTCACATCGTATTGGAGTGCATTCATCTGTGACTAAGCCTGCGTTTACACAAACGCATCGAAATCGATGCCCATATTTGGCATAAAAGTTGAGTTGTCTAATTGCACATGGCACAGTTTTTGACTTGTTCATAATGGTGTCAGAATAAAAGGACATTTTCTGTCAGAAATACACCGAGAGATAACAGTACAACTTCATCACTGACAAGGAATTACAGTTGTCGTTAGTCTGAGTGGAGAAATCACCGAATTCGCCCTGCCAATTGAGCTCAGAAACACAACATGTCGGTCAACGACAGCGAAGGCACACCGCTGCCCGCTTCAACAACAACTGGACCAACCACGTCAGGAACCACTGCTACCACCGTTTACTCGCATGTTCCTCCAAATATTCCGATCCCTGCTCCTATGGTTTGTAAACGAAACCTAGTAGCCAACTGGGAATTTTTCCATCAACAGTGAGAAGATTATGAAGTCGTGACTGGTCTGGATAAACAAAGTTCAAAAATACGATTAGCCTCGTTACACTCCATGATGGGAAAAGATAGCCTTCAAACTTTCCTGAACCTCAATATCTCGGTCGAGGACAGGAATAATGTGGAAGCATGCATGACCGCATTAGAAAACTACTTCAAGCCGCAGCTCAACGTTGTTTATGAGTGGTATGTTTTCAATTCTTGTGAGCAAAATCAAGGAGAGTCAGTTGACAGTTACGTCACTTGCCTTCGGAAATTTGCATCGCCTTGTAAATTTGGAACACTCACCGATGAGCTAATTCACGACAAATTGGTCATTGGCATCATCGACAGGGGAACAAAAGGAAAGCTTTTACGGGTGAAATCTCTCACACTGGACAAAGCAATTGACATTGCACGTTCTAACGAAATGACCAGCAAGCAATTAGAGACCATGAAATCCAATACCGTTAGCCCACCGAAAGAAGCCGTGAATCTCGTAGAAAGAAGGGAAGGGCAAGGACTTCAAGAAGCAGTCAAGTGGTAATTCCAAACACAGAAAGAATCGTAGCTCTAGTAAAAAGAAACCGAAAGCAGATCCTGGAAACACCGGAAAGTGCAAAAACTGTGGTTCTCAACACAAGCGAAATATGAATTATTTCATATATACTTCACATTACAAGCGAAACGAATGCCCGGCATACAACATTGCGCTTACTGTCAAAAATGGCACCACTTCGCTAGTGTGTGTATGGCTAAGAAGAAAGGTGTGGTCAATTTCGTACAAGAAAGTCAGGATAATTCGGATTCAGAGGAGTCAGTTCTCAAAGTGGAAGATGTTTTGTCTGTAGAAACCTGTGG
>BLFK01000599.1:62772-68874 GCA_014634185.1 Astreopora myriophthalma | reverse complement strand
TTTTTTTTTGGGGGGGGGGGGTTCGAATGTGTTACTGGTACCTGTATGTGCTTGCCCTTTCAAGTGGATAATTAATGTTATTCTATGAAAGGCAAAAATAATTTTTTTTTTCGCATTTCTGTAAAATACTTGGATGAATGCAGTAATTTAAAGCTTAAACAAATCATAACTTTTCTAGTTAGTCTTCTTTTTCATCTTTCCCTAGTAGCTTTATGTGACTTAGAAAAGGTCGAAAAGTGATGCCAAAAACTGGTGATAGTACCTCTACATAGAGTTCGAATTTGTGGAAAACGATTCTCACTAGCAAAACACTGCTAGTGGGCTAAAAAGTTAACTTCGACCCCTGAGTACTCATTCATTTAGAGTCAGCAGTTTTAAGCACTCACCTGGTGAAGGCACTTCTGCCTGGCTTGTTTTGATCAGACTCGCTTCGTATGCGTTTGCTTTGGATCTTGATGCTGTAAGCAAATAAAAATGTCATAAGCATAGTACATGTGTTTGATAAAAAAATTAAGCATGGTCAGAAATTTGGAATATTTAAGCTTGGTTTCCATATGATCGCAGATTTCAGATCGCACAACGTTCTGCTATCGTCTGCGATCCTGCGATCTTGATCACAGACGATCGCAGAAGACAGCACCATGTTCTATCTTCTGCGATCGTCTGCGATCATATGCATGGAAACCAGGCTTTAATAAGCGGCAAAGACAGATTGTAACATCAACAGCAAGACGTTTTTTGTATCTTTAAGAAGTTCCAAACAGAAAAATTAGTATACTCACCAAATACTTTGAGCACGAGGGCTTTGTAAATGACAGACTTTCCTTTTGGAGTCTTCGATGTCACACTTACAGTTGCCCCTTCTGCGATTGTTTCCTCGGTTGCTTGATTTTCGTTTATGACACTAATGCTGTCCTCTCCGACCCACTGAACAACAGCAAAACCCATTGTGATTCAAATCCACAAGAGAAAAGGATTTAAAACAGCAAAACACAGACAATCTAACAAAGCAGCAAAAGGAATCGAAACGAAGCTTCCGAAGTCCAAATTGACGGCGTCATAGCACATTCAAAGATGCCGGCAGAAGGACTCCTGCTCATCCGATTGGCTGTCACAGATCACATGACGAGAGTGGCGCGAATAAAAGACAAAGACAGCAAGAGACAAAGGTTTCTCTGTCCAACGCAACCTCGTCCCCAAGGCCTTCTCAATTTTCAAATGTGTCCAACGTCACGTGAAGGGAAAGAACACTACGCGTGACAACGCGTCGCTTGTGCTTTCTCTCGTGCATTTTTTAGGATTTAGCTCAATTTCCGATGATGTCGAGCAACACTGAAGATCATGATCATCTCCTTTACGAGGAAATTGTTGAAGAAAACAAGAAACTATTCAAATGTTCCATTTGCTTCCGTGTGTTGTCTCGTAAGCAAAGAATTGAATCTCATCTCCAGTTAGTTCATGGCAAAGGTAAGCTTACATAAGGTGATTTTTGGTATTGTTTTCTATTAGGAAACAGTTCAAGCCGTAGCTCGACCTTAACCTACCGAATTATTTTCTGTAAATCTACAGGGCCGTTTAAAAGGAAATACAAATTGTACGTCGAAGATTCTAATATAGCGATTCCCAGGACCACGAAGTACAATCACAAACGTAAATTGGAAGGTAGCCCTTCATGTGTTGTGGAAAGAGAGTCTGGTACTTCTGCAAGCAATGTGGACTTATCCTCTTCATTTGGATTAGAAGTGAGCTTAAGTAACGCCACGGGAACTGCAACTCATTATCCTAATTCAGAAGTAGGGGGACCGTTGTGTAATAAATTAAACCTCCAAAATGACGTGGCCGGATCACATAATTTGTGCTGTACGAGTTCAAACGATACAATTCCAACCTCAACATGTGATTCTAATGACAGTGTATTACAGTTTTATTCAACACACGACCAGTTTCTCTCCGAAGACGATGTTTACGATTATTCTGAAGGCACTGATACAAGTAGCGCAGAAATAGACTCTGACACTGACAGTGAGGTCCAGTATTTTACATCAGATGAAGAGGAAGAGTCTGACAACAGTAATGACAACATAGATTCCAGGTTGTTCACAGACCATGAGAAAGCTTGTATGGCTGTTTTGGCATATGTTTCCAGACACTGTATTACCAGTGAAGCTGCCAAAGACTTGATTGACTTGGTCAAAGTTACTTGTCCCGAAAGTGCAACTTTCAAGACACTTAGTTACAATAAAGTTCAAGAAGTGTGTGGAAAGTGTGAGATGCATGTGTATGACATTTGTGACAAATGTCAGCGACTGTTTCCTGTGGATGATGAAAACAGCTATCGATGTGGAACAACGGCCTGTATGGGGTAAGCCTAATCACTGCTGGGCCACAGCAAAATACCTACAGCCTCTTCCAGGTTTGGGTTAGTGGGGAAGAGCATCTGAGCACTTACAGGCCTGTAAGTGTAAAAAAGTGAGGGGGCCACACTCCCTTCTCTCCAGATTCCATGCATCTTTTTTTTTTCTGTGCATGCTATCCCTACTATCTCAGAGCCAGTAACAGGCTGCAGAATACGTGATAACTATGTATACAACCATTAAAATTTGTATGTCTAAATGCTTGACTTTCTGATATAAATTACCCTTTTTCAAGTAAAACTGCACAACTGTTGTTGGCCATGACATGATTAGTTCATAGTGTTCCTATTCAGCTCTTTCTGAAAACTTAAGCTTTTTTATGCTCAGTGTGATTTCAAAATGTTGTCCAAAAGGTTACCCACTGGAAAATTTAGTTTCCCAGGACTTTTTATGCATTGTTTTCACATGAACTTTGCACTGCTTAAGTTCAATCAATTCAGACTTCAGGGCTCTGAAAAACTGGAAGTGGTGTACATTATGTAGCTTTTTGCTTTTGACTTCTTCTTGGACTTCTTTGTAGTCTTAGATACAAAGGCGGTGTTTCCCAGCAAGGTAAAAAGGAACACAAAAACAGCTTTGTTACTGTTAATATCCATAACCAGCTGAAGGATCTTTTGCAGCGTAAGTTGTTTAGTATTTTCTGATGCAATGTGCTGAATACATTATTACATGACAATTGGGGACATGGTGTGACAACATCTTTTAGAGTAATGAGCATCATTTTTTTCTTTGCTAGGGGAAGGAATATGGTTAACCATCCAAGAAAGAATTAGTTGCCGTGGTCAAGAAACTATAAGAGACATAATGGATGGCAAATATTACATTAACCTATGCAAAGAGGGACAATTTCTACACAACAAGTCAAACATTAGCTTCATTTTCAATACAGATGGTGCACCTCTGTATTCATCATCAAGTGTTTCTTTGTGGCCAGTTTTCCTCGCAATCAATGAACTTCCATCACCAGAAAGGTAAGTGCAGTGTATAAAAGGTGAAAGGTGACATGAAAAACTAAAAACAGAATAACCTATTTATATGTTCTTGTGTTATGTTTGGACCCAGTGTGAGTGATATTATGTTATGCTACTTCACTGGTGATTGTCAGAGAGCAATCACTGATAAAGTGAAATACACATGTATGTAGCATACACAAAACCAACCTAAAGTTAGGCACTAAGCAATTTGGGCAGGCCTTTTAGTCTAACTTCAGGTTATGAGAGTGGTACTGGACTTTGTTAGCACATGCACTGTAAGTGGTAATGCTGCATTAGTACATGTACTTGTCCCCCCTCCCCCCTACTTCGCTGATGGGATGTGAACAGTCCCAAACTTCCTACAGTTAAGCTTTTGCCCTTAAGGTGATATCACCATTTAGAACGTAATTGTCAACATTTTGCCTTTTTTGTGGGCACAGAATTATTATCCTTGAGAATTAAATAAATCGGCTGGTTATCCCAGATTGGATGAGTGTTTTTAATTCAGGCCTGAAAGTGCACGTGAAAGTGCTACATACTTATGTAGGGTTGTTTTAGTGGTGATTGTTTATTCCTTTAACAACAAAAAAACTTGTATGTTCCATGGGAAAGGATGAGTGGATAGTATTTACTTTAGTGAATCATGGTGTAAAACATGCTATTCATGGTATTCCTGATTTCAGGTTTTCAAAACAGAAAATGTTGATGTGGGGAATTTGGCAGGGCAAAGGCAAACCTCCATTTAATGTGTACTTTGAACCATTTGCAAGTGAAATGACCCAATTGTATCAACAAGGTATAGTAAATACAGTGTAGTTCTAAGTAATAATGTGAAGGTAAATATTTGCATGATAGTGATGATTGAAACAAACCATATAAAGTAACTGCAAATATGTACCCAAATTTGTTATATTCAGTTAAATGTAATTTAAGGGAGTTAACAACAAAGACCATTTGTGTTCCCTTGAGGGCCAACGGAGTTCTGTTATGTGCATGCGGCAATGCATTCGCCTAATGTCAGTGTTCCCTTGTGGCCAGCGGTGTTTTGTGAGGCACTTGTGCCAGCTGTGAGAACATTCTCATCTAGGAGCTGGCTGCCAATAGTGGAAGCTCCTGGATGTCTGGGGCACCCAACTTCCATTTAGGAATGCTGTTGTTAATTGGAATTTCTGTGATGCAGCTTATTCTTTGTGAAAATCCTATTTTCAAACAAGTTAAACCAGCTTAAATTTTACCGTTTGATTATGTTGAACAGGTCTTCAGATTGAGCTGAGCTGCAGAGAATTTCCTATCACTGTGAAGGCTGCAGTTATTCTGGGGTCCGCTGACTTGCAGGGCAAGGCATACCTCACTTGTATGGCACAGCATAATGGTGAGTGTGGTTGTCTTACTTGTGAAGAACCTGGCATTGTGGTCAAACAAGGAAAAGGACACACGCTGCTACCCCTACAGGAACCCTACTGAAGCGGCTCCAAAGCGCACCAATGAAAGTTTTTTAACAAATGGTGTTGCAGCACACAATGAAAACAAAAAGGTTAGACTATTTTAAAAGGTTACACTCCCACTATTTCATACTGTCACAAGATGAATTAAAGAGACACCACTATAAGGATTGTTTAATGCTCCTCCTACAGTTGCCATTAGACTAGTGTAATCTTAATGATGCTCCTTTTACACACTGTGTTTTTTGTCAAATGTATCCATATATCCCTATCTAATTTGGTCACCTTTAGATAAACTACTTCTGTTTTTTTTTTGCTATCTTGTGCACTGATGACAAGTACTGTGTCTGTTAGGTTGTAGGTGTTTTTGGTGTCACAAGTCTTGCACTAATGCCCTGGTTTGATGTTGTGTTGGGCATGGTTCCTGACTACATGCATGGCTGTTTACTGGGTGTCACAAAAACCCTTCTTTACAAGTGGTTCTCAGCAACTAATTACAAGCACCCATACTTCATTGGAGGACAGGTATGGACTTAATTTATAGATGGTTTCTTTGACTTATTAACAGACACATTAATTCTTTGGTTAGGTGTCCATTGTAGGATTTAAAGATTTCATGAAAACAAGTAGTTTTTTTTTAACATTGGCTTGTGTGTAAGTCTCTGTTTTAAAAGGCTAGTTGTCAACTTACTTGTTCCTTGGTATTTGTATTAATCTTTGACAGTGATTACAATTAAAAAATATTGCAGATTAAGCATGTCAACAAACGCATACTGCACATGAGACCTCCAGACTTTTTGACCCGCCTGCCAAGAGACATGGAGAAACATTTCAAAAATTTGAAAGGTGTGTATGGATGATGACTGTCATCATCATCATCATTATTATTATAACACTGTAGCATACTAAAATGAAATCAACATTAAGTAGTTATATTCTTTGTAATTATTGTTTTCTCTTCAGCTTCAGAGTTGCAGTCCTGGTTACTGTATTATTCACTGCCATGTTTAGTAGGTTATCTTCCCGACAAGTACTTGTTACATTTTGCACATTTGGCAGAGGGCATCTATATTCTTCTTGGTGATGCAATAACACCAACGCAACTTTCGAGGGCTCGTGATCTTCTGCTGACTTTCTACAAGGATTTTCAATCTTTATATGGTAAGATAATTTTGTAAATGTATACTTGTGTGTATGTCTAAAAAAACAAAAATTTTGATAACTGCACATATAAAAGCATGGTCCTTGATAGTGTTATAACCCTTATAGGAG
>BLFK01000599.1:47772-55272 GCA_014634185.1 Astreopora myriophthalma | reverse complement strand
CATCCATTCACTGCGATTGTCCCTTCCGTGCAAACACATTTTTAAAGTTTGTGAGCTTGCCACTCTTCCAGCTTTCGATGAATCCTTAGTGCATAAGCATTGGACAATGGATTTCTATTTCGCTACAAACCGCCGGAGAGCGCGGCACTCCCTATTCTCCTTGACACCAGAACATTATGTTGAGTATGTCCCAGTCCATGAAGAAGAAAGATGCAGTCTTATGCAATCGCAAAAATGCAAGAAAGTTTAAAAATAGCCCAAGTTCTGGCCTCACTTGTCAGCGAGGGTGGTATGTCTACGTTTAAAAGACGGTATGAAGTCTTGGACTCTTTGGTAAAGAACTGGAAACATGGCCATGAAGTCATTGTCCAGGAGTTGGGGGGAATAGCCACAAAGAAAGATAAAAAAGCAGAGGGGCCTTTAGATCTGGTAAAGGAAAACAAACAGACTGGACACGCTAATGACGGAGAACTCGAACCAGAAGATGAACCGCCGACTGAAGTAATCGAAAACAAGGGGCAGACATGTGAACTTCAAAATGAGAGTAAGAACCAGGTATTAAAGGAGAGCTCCGTAAAAACCAATGACGATGAGAGTCGCCTGATTTTTCCAAAATAAAGATGCCACTCAAGATTCTCAAAAGAGGTCGACCGAAGGGAGCGGAAGTGACGGTAATTGGCCTCCCGAGGAAAAAAAAGAAAGCAGAAAGTCAAAATGATCTACTTCCATTTAAGAAGCTAAGTCCGATAGAAAAAGACGGAATTATCCTGCGCTCTCTTTCAATGTCACATGCCGTGGGTGAAGCCATTGCGGGTTAACGATTGCTGAACAAAGACATTTTGCCGGTTGGCAACATATCGGGTACTATCAGGGATGAGGAAATTGTGGACATCCACTGCGTTGAAAAATATTTTGAAAAAGAAGCATGGTTGTTAGTTCTCAAATCAAGTAAGGAGCACAATTGCATAGACTTTGTTTGTTCTGTGTGCTCAAAGATGATAGAAGATGAATATGAAGACAGCATTGCTTGTGACAGGTGTCTTCTTTGGTCGCATTTTAAATGCACCTCATTAAAAAAGTGCCCAAAGAACAGAAACTGGTTCTGCACATCTTGCAGAATGAAATATGCATGATTATTTACAAATAAGTAATGAAGCAGGAGAGTCAACCACCAGAAATAGGCCTGATTTAATTATATGTATACATGGTTTCAACCTTATGTTAGCATAAGGTCATGACCGAGGCATATTACCTGTATAGTTCCACAAGGTACATTGCAAGAAAGGGAAGTAGTTTGGAAAAAAAATACCATTTGAAATAGTGATGCCTTTTCTCATCCCATTTTCTCTTTACTTTTGGGTCAAAAGTTTCATCGTTTATACCACTGCCCTGATAGCGTAATGTTCCTTCTAAGCAACTTTCACATTCCTATTTTTGTAAGAAAATGGTTTAGAACTTTACTCTTTACTTCGATTGGTCAGCACAGATCATTAAAATCACATTTTATTCCGTTAAAGGTAGAACCATGAATATAGAGTTATCTTAAGGAATGAATCGAATTTATATTATAGCTTGAAAATTAGTTTCTAGATTCAGAATATCGGTGGAAACCTAGCCTCCAGATGCAGCCATCGCCCATTACTCTCTGTCTTTGGGACATCCCACTCTAGCTGCGTGTATTGCAGAGAAGGCTGTATTCTCAGACTGGTTGGAAACCTCTGTAGTATTTAGAGAAAAACAGTGTTGAAATAGCATGTTTATACGAAATAAAAGAAATGTTCTGCTTTGTGTTCAAGGTGAGCATATTTTGTAGTTCAGTAATTCACCCGGTTTTCACAAAATCGTCGTTCAACATTCCATTTGGATGTTCACTACTGTTCAATGTTTATTGTTATTTAATGTTGTTAACTGTACGACAATTGAGCAAAGAGTTACATGTGAAACTGGCTTGACTGGAAAGTAAACGATAAACAAGAAACAAGATAAAGAACGCTGTGGCTTCATCTTTTATGCGCAAGCGTTAACTTCGCATGATAGGGTGTTTCCTAATCCTCCAAACGTTGAAGGGGCTGTAATTGTTGGTGCACTTATCCAGCAGCCATCCCAGGGGGGACAGGGTGACTCCGTGACTCCGAGGAACGATCGGGCATTTACACAACGACATTTACAATTCCACTCCCACGAACATTGCTTCACAATAAAAAGAAAAAAAATAGCAGACAAAAATATCGGCTGCCAGTCATTTAGTGTTTTTATCACGTTGACCGGCAGTTGACCTGAAAAAAATTCTAAGAGTCACAAAACATGGTTTTGCATTCTGAGTCCAGCATAAACCAAGTGCTGCACTTGAGATCTATAAATCATTTCAGGATCGCTTGACATTTCCTAATCGACATACGATGGTTTGGATTAGCTGGAATTCTTTGATCTGATAATTTAAAAAAAAATATCGGACTACCGGTCATTTCGTGTTTTTAACACCTTGACCAGTTACCGGGCATATAGCCACAGCAATAATATTAACTTCGGCAATCATGGCGCGGCTTTGTTTACGTGACTTCATTCCATTTATTTCATTCATTTTACGTTTAGATTGATACACTGTCAAATGCAATATCCTTTGCCGAAACTTTGCTTTCCAGAGCATGGTATGAATAATTGAACAAAAGAAAGTTAACCTCTTAAAAGTCACGGGAGCAAGTTATTGTGGTGCGTTTAAGAGCAAATAATTGGCTCAAGCTCAAGTTATCACCTTGTAAGATATAACAACAAATCACAATTAAGATGAATTTAATGTGATCCTTAAGAATTAATTAACTAACCGCCATTGTGTAAAAAAGCAGGACGAGTCATAAAACAAGTATCCCGATCATTGATCACTATTCGAGCACGTCTCTACATTGTATATTCCGCGAAATCGATTATTACTTCAACGATTCAACAATGGCTGACAAATGCATTTCTTGTAATCAGACCATAATAACAAGACAGCAAGTGATACAGTGCGATGGCTGAAGTGGAATCACCGTACTTGCAACACTGGTAAGTGAATTTCTTTTTGATTCAATAAGACACGTTTGCCTATCTGACAATTATTTATTTTCAATTTTTTTAATAGGCATTACTAAACAAGCTTACCGCGAAGCCGTAAAGGCAGGTGCCCACATCAGTTGGTGCTGATTGAAATGCCAACCTGGTCCAGTACCCGAAAGTTCCAGGATTTCAGAGCAGTCGATCGACATATTAGAGTCATCTGAGTTAAACCTGCGGGCCTTGATTTCGGAGCAGTCGATCAACATATTAGAGTCATCCGAGCCTATCACGGTAGTGATTCGCTGCAGTCGACGATCTACGATCCACCGGCCCAGTCAACTACCGTGAGTCTTAAACATTCTTCTTTTAAAGGGAATTCAAGGCTCGACATAACAACAACTTTCACCTTTTACCTTATTTATGGTAAATTTCAAGCTGTATTTTGTATAGATTTACCTTTGTATCACTAAATGGCAATACATATATAGCAGATCGAGTTTAGAGTTAACGAGAGTCCAAGTTATGAGGAATCAATTGTGTTGTCTATTGCATATAATGTAAATTACTCACAAGTTCTAATATTTTCCTTGATTTTATGTTTCGGGACCTTGCGGAAGAGGAACCCTCTCATCAACCTGTCTTGGACCCCACCCGTGATGAATCATCCATCAGTGAACCAGCACACGAAACATCAACCGCTCCATTCGCTGTAACATTTAAGATCACTGAACACTCCACTTCAAAAGGCCAAATCTGATTGACAACAGGGGATACCAAATGGTATGAAATGTCGTCAGGTCAACGCCACTGACTGGGTATGCACCAGAAGACCCAAGGTGAATATAATTTCAGTTGCTTTTGTATCATTTATTAGTAACATTCAATCTACGGAGATGGACTTTCCGCACTGGAACACGAAAATTTTAATTTTTGTCTTGAAAACACAGCATGATTTACTCCGCACACTGGATATTATTTACTCTTATCAGGCAGACGTTACATCTTTATAACAAACGCTTTGAAAAGAAAAAGTTCTTTTCCTTTAGTGCGAATAGGTCCTAATTGTCTTTTGTATTTATCTTTTAACAGGTCAATCCATGCAAAGCAAATATAATTGAACGCTCCGGCTCATTCCACCTTGGTTCAAACGCCCACAACCACGAAGCAGAAGTCAGCGTAGAATTAGCCACCACCATTACAACGAAAGTCAAGGCCAAAGCATCAGTCGACATCTTCAAACCAGCATCTGCCATCGTGGAAGAGTCCTTTTAGAAGACCTGAAGGACGTTCCCTGTCTGTGTTTGCCAACTCAACCGCCGAGCCTCTGGACGAGGACAGCTGCCAATGTATTTGCTGATAACGTTTCTACACAAAGAAGCTACACTTACCGCCCTCTAGATCCACCTCATTTCAGAGAGGAAATTGAGAAGAATACAGCAACTCAAGTACCCCGAGCTGCAGGCGAAACTGTTCAAACTTTTGGACCAGTATGAAGCGAAAGAACGATCAGCCAAACGTTTGCTGAAGGCATGCTCCCTCAATGGACCGTGCAAAAGAAAGTAGATAAGTTCAACCCTCACTTAAGATCCTTCCAATGAGTCCACTGTGACAGTGGATATTCAAGTATACAGCCAATGTCGATAATTCCCTCTAGTTCAAACGATTTTGCGTAAGCTAATCTAGGTTAAGGTCATTATTTCTTTGAAATCGTAGGTTTAGCCAATAAGCTTAGGATATCTATATGCAGCAAGTTTTATAAGTCTCTAGGTAAGATGTAGTACACACGGTTTTAGTTAAGACTAGTCTGAGATTGTGGTCATTTTGTATTTACATGTTAGATAATATAAGTTCATAAGGCTAGTCAAGCGTAAGGTCTAGGTATTTACTTGAAAACATAGGATAATGCAATTTGCTTCCCTAATACCTATCCACTAGATAGTGAATTATTCGAATCGTGCACTTAGCTTTGCGAAATTAACAGAGCAAGTTTTAGGCCTGGTTCAAACGTCGAACTTCACATGTGCTGAATCCAATGCAAATGAGAAAAGCTTATTGTTCTCCCTCATTTGCATTATATTCGGCACATGTGAAGTGCGATGTTTGAACCGGGCCTTAGTTATTTTATGTAATACTGTATGTTGTTTAGGGGCAGGAGTCATTCGGACGACCCACACGTCCCTGCTTGTAAAAAGAATATTAAAAGGCAATAACTTTCAATATAACAATGCGTAAAACAATAACAATGTGTTGAAGACGATGCTTGCAATGCTCGAGTATATTTTTGCCAAGACAAATTATCATAAAATCGAGATTGTAATTGGAAACTCATGTTGTTTTCAAAATTTGCATGAAACTTGCATTGAAAAGAAATAAGGTTATTAGCGCTTCGAAATACTGAACCTTCAGAACAGCAGTGTGCTATATCTTTCCAAAACGTTGATCGATTCCTCGTAACTCTCAAAAGCTCTCAAAGCAGCGGTTTTAATGTTAAAGCCTGTGGCTGGTTGAATTTAGAAGGAGGCAACAAAATTATTCGTTTCTTGTTTGTTTTTAAACGACTTAGAATAAAGTTAGAGTTCACTCAACACATTTGATTTTCATATTTGGAACGAACTGGCCTTTCTGTGGAACAATCTGACTATTGATTGGAATGATCTGATTTGGAACAATCTGACCATGGAATGAATGATCATAAATCGACAACAAAGTGCTCTTGACCACTCTCACCGATGGCATTGCTTTGGCAATGAATTGTCTGCATGATATGAATAGCACTAGACGCCAGTCTATGAAGAAAGATCTACACAGGGACTATGCCACTTTATGCAATGCCACAGCAGTCCCGTCATCGTCTGACGTCTTATTTGGCAACTTGCCTGAGCTGACAAAGGATATCTCGGACGCCAATAAGTTAAGGAAGAAAGTAAGACCGGCGTCACACAGTAGCTCGCGTGGCAGGAAATCTACATTTACAAACCATTACTCCCCAAACCGAAACCGACCCTTTGCTCCCTACGCTTACTCAAGAGCTCAAGTAGGTATAAAAAGAGAGTTCTGGGACAAAATAATTCAACCGTGAAATTAATTTTAAAAAGTCAAATATGCTAATTGGTTTGCTTGATCGAATTCTTTTATTTTTTCACATTGTCTTTCGTTTGTAATTTGGGTTTTTCTGGATGACCATCAGGGACAACACCATCAGGGAACAACACTTTTCTTGCCACCTTTACATTTCATTTCTTCTTTTGTATTATCCATTTGGAAAGAATATAACTTTGCGCTTAATCCGGCGAATCCTTTTATTTTTTCACCACCTGTTCCATCTTTAAACATACCAGGCACGTTTTTATTAATACCTGCCTTTATACCTGATGGATGCACTTTTGGATAGTTGCTGGTATCAAACTTTGCATCAACATCGCATGATATATCGGCAAAAAAGTCATCTGTAATTTCATACATAAGACTATCGGTGTCAGTGAATAATAATTTGGCCTTGTCGCCATACGTAAGTACTATATAGTTATAATGAAAATCATACATTAATGTCTTTGATAATTGTAGGATACACATTCCAACATAAATTGGTTTATTGAAGCGTATTTTGATTTTAACCATGTGTATAGCCACTAATTCATTGAAATTGCAATTTTCAACTCCATTATTTTTTATTGGTTTGTTTTAATTGTTTTGGAATTTTTTCATTGAATATTGTCCTACCTTTGTAATTTGGTTTACATATTAAATATTAGTCTCTTTGCCTGTTTTCCATTTGTTACTAGATTAATATCAACTCTTTTTCTAATGTTTTCCATGGTTTTTCCATAAACACTATTGTTCATGAGTTTGAAAAAATCTTTTTCAAAATCATTATTGACATCAGTTCTGAGTTTCGTATTCAGATCAATATAGGGTTTCATCCATTCACTCTCTTCAAATTTTATTCCTCTGTGTTTTTTTTACTTTAAGCCTAAGCTTAGGTATTGTTTTAAATTTTCATAATGAATGATGTATTTTTCTTTATCATTTAAATTAGGAATTAACTTGTGAACATTTTTCCTTTTTATGATTCAGGCACAAGAGGGTATTCATTGTGTAAATCTACTTCAAGAATAATCTAATTCTAAATCTACTTCAAGAATACAAGGAACATTATGCCAGTTTCTATTTCATATATCTCTAAAGTTTTCAAAAACATCAGATTGTGTTAAAACATCAGTCTTATTGTATAAAACATGATAATCTCTCAAAGACTGCATGTTAAATGTTTCCCATACCTTTGTGCATGGGCATAATCTTCATCAGATATGTTTTTGTTCTTGAGTCTTGAATGGAAGTCTTGCTTTTCAGGAAGCTTATTATTATTACTTAATTTATCAAAAGAGTCAAACCAATCATATGGGAACATGCCTTTTCTTAAAAGTAAATATAATTGTTCTTCATTAATACTTTTCTTAAAATACAATG
>BLFK01000599.1:22772-30272 GCA_014634185.1 Astreopora myriophthalma | reverse complement strand
AGTAACAAAGCCAGCAGTGATAGATTTGTACAATAAGCACATGGGGGGTGTTGACCTTGCTGATCAACTGCGTCAGTATTATTCATTAGGTCGTTCATCTAGAAAATGGTACAGGTACCTTTTCTGGTTTTTAATTGATCTTTCAGTTTGTAATTCTTTTGTTTTGTACAATAACCATAGGCTAGGGCAGGGACAGGGTAAAATGAGGCAATTGTTGTTTAGGACTAATTTAGCTAAGCAGCTGATCGGTGGATTTTCGTCTTCTACTTCGCTAGGTCATTCCGCTAAGCGCCGCAAGATTGAGAATTTGTCCCTCTCGGCGCCAAATGTAAATAGGCATTTCAGTGTTAAAATTGATGGAAGAAAGAAGGTTTGTGTCCAGTGTAAGAGGGTGGGTAGAAAAACAGCGAACGGGAATCCAGTCCAGACTAGTTTTAAGTGTTTGCAGTGCGACGTCCCTCTTTGTAAGACCTGTTTCAACGAGTACCATATGTACAACGATTGATGCTTTCTTCATCACCCGAGTCCCCATTCATCGATACATCGGATCAGACGAGAAACAAGTGGCATTCGAGGAGCTCTAAATGTAAATATTTGTTTTGGCCTGATTCATTTGGCTTCTATTTGGCTTCTATTTGGCCTTCTATTTGCGTTCTATTTGGCCTTGTCTTGGTGTTTTGTTTTGCTGTATTTGGCCGCGGTTTGTCATTTCATTTGTTTAGTAAGCCGTTGTAGCTTACACATTTGGATTTTTTACACTTTTACCATGGTTTTGGCATTTATATTCTTGTCTTTGGCAAAGTTTGGCTGCCATTTCTTTTTTTCGAATTGGAAATAAACATTGTTCGGAAAATCAGAGCGTGTTGTTTGTTGTTGATTCCATTGCGTGCATGGATTGCATGTGCATTTATTTCCGTTTACAGGCTTTCTTGCAACTTCGAAAATTTCGCTTTTTTATCGCCTGTTCTTTTCCATTTTGAGTCTACCTGACCTGAAAAAAACTCAGATTACTATTAGTTAAGGTCACCAACAGTGTAAATATTAATTATTGTCCCCAACTTTCGGATTTTCAGTGACTCTAATCTTGTGTGTTTGTTCAAAGCGTTGAATGTTCAGTTTCGGCGTTTTTCTTGTGGGGGAAAAAAATACTTTTTTACGCTTTTCGTGCCCCTTTCAAGCACTTATTTCAATCTTTCCAGCATTCTTTTTACAGATTCTGGCTGCTTATTTAGTCAACTTAAAGAAAAGGTTACGCTTATAACCCCATCCCAGCTATGATTCTACTGCGCATATGGTTTATTTCAAGCTGTCATGTAATCCAATATTCTGTCAAAAACTGCCAGGGAGATGTATGGTCACGTGCGTAATTGGCCAGGAAACAATGGGTTAATATGTGTCAATATCTATTTCTGAAACGTTAAACTCAAACAGGTTGGCCAAAGAACCATTTGGAATTAAGGGAAAAACTACTTTACACAGAATCACACTAAATAGAGCATCGTCAGCAAGTACTGGTGAAACCTTGTATGTTAATATTCCTCATCTATCTGAAGGAGTTGTAATTATAAAGATTTGTTCCAAAGGCCTCCTCAAACTGGAAATGACGATAAATTTTTGAGATCATTAGCAAAAGATTACGTGGAATCCAAAGACCAGGAAACCAGCAAGCTAATTCGTGCTCAGAGAGCAAAAGTTTCTCAGAAGTTGTTGATTGGCAGGAGTACGAAAGAAAGCAACTTGGAAGTAAATGGGGCACACATTCAAGGAAAAAAGAGTAGGACGGAGATGGCGAAAGTTATTGGAAGAGTAAGCAAGTGCAGTGATGAACGTCGAAGACTTCTTTCAATTGTGGCATGGGACTTCAGCCAATCAGTACTGCAATCATATTTCCATTGCTCAAAAAGCACCATCACAGCTGCCAGAGTACATGCCATATTGTTTGGCAGGGGTGGTGTCCCTCAAGGTGGACTGAAGTTTACCAGGCAAGCTGTGAGTCCTGAAATAATTCAGGAATTTCAGGAGTTCCTTCATCAAGATGATATCTCCCGACCATCATCGTGCAGAAGTGTTCTTGTGGATGGAAAAGAGACAGGTGTTCGCTACTGGCAGTGTGACATCAAAGATGTCATTCAGCAATACCAGCTGAAATTTCCAAATGGTGTAAAGCGAAGTTACATTTATGCGCATGTTCCAAAGAACTTTCGTTAAAACTCAATGCTTGCTGGTCTTTGTAACTCATGTGACAATTTTGGTCATTCTAACTTTGACTCTCTCCTGTGTCTCCTTGATGAGCTAAAGAATGAAGGAGTACTGGCTGATTCACACCCACAGCTTGTAAAAGTCTGCAGAGAACATCAAAAGTTTCTCAAAGTGAAATTTAGTAAGCAGGTACAAGTGCAAAGTTTGCTACGCGTATGTTTGTAAATAATCACATACAACCTGTAGAGCTTATAAATGTAGCCTTGTAGGCTACAAATACCATTTTTCCGATAAATTTGCAGTGGCTTTGTTTTATCCTTTTTGGACTGAAAAATTTGTATTGATGTTCTTTGGTTCTCAGTACAGGATTGTACAGGGATGTGATTTTTGTAAGATGTAAATTAGGGCAAGGCAAAGTGCAAAGTTCATTTTTACGATGAATACAGAAGTTCTTGCACACTCGTTGGTTAATTTTTATTGTCAATGAGCAGACAGACACATGAATCTATAACTTATATGTTGTGCCAATGAATGAGAGCGGACAATTTGACAAATTGTTATCGGAAAAATGGAAATTGACGTCAGTTTTTAATGTAGCTGCCCTGTTATTGACAATGAATCTCATCATAACATTGTCAAAGTATTCTACGGATCGACTCACCTATTGCCTCGTGGATCCACAGCTACTTTGACAATGTTATGACAAAATTCACGCTCAATAACAGGACAGACGCATAAAAAACTGACGTTAATTTGTGATGTGATGTCGCACCAAGTTTTTCTTGTGATTTGCAGCCCTGTACACATTACTGAAAAACAAAGCAAAGTTGCACATTATTTCTTGAACAATGTCCCATATCTATTGAGGAAAGCTACAGTGTATGATCTTGTGTATACAGTATGTTGGGAAAAAAAAATCCCTAAATCTGTTCTTATGCTTTCTAAATAATCAGAAAAGTTACACATACAGTACATGTTCAGTAATTATGTACCTTTGGTACCTTTATTTGTAGAATATACATTTAAGAAGTGGTCCATGAAGTACTAACAGATTTGCCTAATGTTGCTTCACTCCACTCTACTTATTTTGATTGTAGGTTGAGAGGCATTCCAGTTGTGCCGAACTGTGCCTTGACTATGCTCTTGGGGATTGTCAGTCACAACATGATCACCTTTCGCCAGCATTAGAAAAGTTCCATGAGTTGAGGCAACAAGTCACCGAGGGAGTGGAGAGGATTAATGATCAGCAGAAGAGGGACATACTTTTGAAGAACTGGAAGGAGGTCTCAACAAATCACAAAGAGTACCTTGCACATTTGATTCGCACCAAACATCAAGGGGGATACTACCAATATATCCTTGAAAACCTTGCACCAGGAGAAATTGTGGTCATAATCGATTACAAAATGAAAGTTGAACTTGGAATGAGAGTAAGAGAGAATCAGCGAGAATGGCACGGTAAAAGAGGAATCTCCCTTCATGGATTCTTTGTCATTGCTCAGGTAAACAATTTATCCATACCCATTTTGTTTCTTGATTCATTTATAAGCCATAACATTTTAGCATTGATTTCCGGTCGAAGGTTCATTAAGTGGTGGTATAATCTTGAGATCCTTGGCTGGCATGGGGCAGACAATAAGCAAGACAAAGGTTCAGCTTTCGCAAATCTCTGGACGTCAAGTTCCAATTGCAGGTGCAACTGGAGCCACAGTGGCAGATGATCACCCAGCACCTGAACCAAACTGTCCATCTCCTTTCTCAGGCTCCAGTCAAGAGACCTATGCTGTACGATTCATACAACATGCAGTGGAACCACCGGCAGCTGCTACTCTAATTCCATTGGAGGTTGACCAGCACTCCTCGCAGCGACCAGAAATGGGGTATGCCTTAAAGCATAGTACAGGAAAAAGAACCACATTTAGCCAAGCCCAGAAAGATATAATGATTGAATTTCATAATAGACAAGCAGTAAACTGCATTAGAGCTGAACCAAAAGATGTGATAAAAGCAATGGAAGAAGCAGGCTTAGAAGTTCTCTCGGCCACCCAGATCAAGTCATGGTGGAGCAGCTACCACCGCAAGAACAAACAAACCACTGCTCAGGCTGGATTACTCTCTTCTGCTGCAACACCAAGTGTTCCAACTGCTGCACAATCAAGTATGGCTAGTTTTAGGACACCAGCTAGAGTGTCACCTGTTACAGTAACATTACCCACAGCGTCGCCTAATGTACAACTAGTCACATCATCTTCCAATGTAGCACATGCTACTCCATCAGCCAGTGTACCAAGTGCCACATAATCAGCTAGTGTATCTAGTGCAGCACAATCAGTGAGTGTATCAAGTGCCATGCAATCTGCGTGTGTATCGAGTTCCACACAATCGGCTAGTGTATCCAGTACCATGCTATCAGGTGGTGTACCAAGTGCCACGCAGTCAGCTACTGCTAGTGTATCAAGTGCCACACAATCAGCTAGTGTACCAAGTGCCACACAATCAGCTAGTGTACCAAGTGCCACACAATCAGCTAGTGTACCAAGTGCCACACAATCAGCTAGTGTACCGAGTGCCACACAATCTGCCAGTGTGCTACCATCCACTTCCCTGGCCAGTGTACCACCTACTATACAGCCTGCCAGTATTTGTGGTCATCTCTCAGAATTCAACAAAGTGGTGACAGAGTGGTCATTTCCTGAAGACTTCAGCCAGTCAACAATTCGTGGCAGGAATGGGAGTAATGCCTGTGCATTCATTTGTTTGTATTTTGGCCAAGTGGCATCAAAAGGTCTTCTGGTCCCAAAGCAAGGTTTGACATTGTCCAATGTTTGGAGAGAGGTCTTTGAGTGGGCAATAACATCTGGCAATGAATTACATGATGAGTTGTTTCACCATGAAGGCATAAATGTGAATGTAGACGAGGCTGTGGAAATTGCGGGAGAAGAATGTGGTGTGGCATACTTGGGACAACAAAAAGATTTCTTTGGTTTGCCAAAGGAATTACTTGCCGAACACTTAAATTCATTAGCACTTGGAGCTCAGAGAAGTTGCCATTTATTTTTCTCTTCTGAAAGGACAATGTTCCTTATGTGTGACAGTGGAACCTTGTACTTTGTGAACTCCCATTCCCATAAAGACAGTGGAGCCTTGATTGCAAGTGTGCCACCTGGAAATGGAGAGGCATTTGCAGAGTGGATTGACAAGACGATGAATTTTCATTGGCACTGCCCTCTCACCATTGGCTCAATGACTGAGGTTATCTACAACTGATGAAGCTACTGCCATGCAATAAGATATTTTAGTTGTATTTATGCCTAGCATGATTGCCTGAGGTGGGAAAAAAGGGGGAGGTAGAAAATTATGCATTGTAAACAAAACATGCAACTGCTAGATTCACTTGCATTATTATTTTTGACTTGCAACCATAATATTTGTCAGTATTGAAATACTTGAAATAGTTAGGTAAATTTTGTACAGTTCAGTAATTATGCATAGTTAATGAATCATGCAAAGTGACTGAAATCATTTTTCTGATTTATTTTTTATTGTTTGAACTCTGAACAAAGGATATTTATTTTCACATAAGCAATATATATTTTTTTAACTTAAAGGGCCCTAGTCCGCCACAACTTTGTTTCTGTTTACATGCGAGAGTTTGGCTAGTACATTTTTTTCAGAGGATGTCAAAACAAAGGAAACTACTGTGGAACTTCAACAGATAATCAAACACACTTTCTGGAACACAACTTACAGTAAAGCAATAAGAATTCGCTTGACCATGCAAGATCAATAATTTCGATGGCGTAGAAAATGGAGGAGGCTGACTGGGGTCCTTTAACTGCCATGGAAGAGTTTAGTTTTTGTTATGAAATGCTTGAATATGGGTGTAAATACATTATTTTTTTAGAATTTACAAAGTTGTTGGAAAAGGCAACAATTTCTTCAAACAATTTTGTCACCTTGGAGATGAAATCCCTCAGTCTTGGAATGTTGTAATTTTCTTCGTCAATCAAAGGTGAAACGTTTCGTACAGTTAAAGGAGCTATGTCACGGTTAAATGGGTTTGAAAAGTTTAGCTAAACTTTTCAATTTTGTTGTTTGTAATCCGTGTCAATCTTCTCCATCCTTAACCATCCTTGTTCCTTTCTGGTTTATTATTATCTCTTTGGTGTTTTTCCACCTTTGTAAAGCATTATTTTCAGGTTTCCTTCAATTTTAAGGTAAATTTGTCGATGATCAAAATACCTCAAAATATTGTGACAGAGCCCCTTTAACTGCATCTTACATGAAATTGATATTACGATTTTCAGAGAAAAACATCAGTACATTATGTTGAACATAGCATGACTGCAGCCTTTCTTTTTTATCCTAACCACCTCAGTAATCTCCCCTACCTTCCTACCAAATGACACTAGAGTTGTTCCATGGTCAAAGATCCCTGCCCCGCCCCCAACCCACCCCCCTTCCCATAGTTTCATATCACTAAAAAGCGGTGTGCAGTTTTGGAACAATTTTATTTTCGTCTTGCCTAGAAATCATCCGCTATAAAGACAACATAATCATTTTCATTAAAAACGGAACTTAACAGTCTGGAATATAAAATGTTACAAACAGAATACTGACTCCACTGGACTGAGTAATATCATTTTACATGAATTACAACATCTCTGATCATGCATGCCAGAACAAAACGAATTTGGTTGTAAGAGACTTCAGGGACAGCTTCTTTAACTTCATTCAGGCGGTCTTTCAAAGATAACAGTTGATGAAGTTGTGGAAATGACTCCTCGGTAATTTCAAGAAGCTCTGCCAAGCGGTCCGTGTCAATATCTTTACCGGCGGCGAATGCATCGATGGTATAAACCTCGGCGGTAGCCCTTTGTACCCTCAGTTCGCGCATAGTTAATAGAGGGAGCTGGTTATGAAGACCGGCAAACTTCAAAGAGATAGGTTATTGTTTGAGTTTTTCGAAGTCACGTGATAATGACCGTGCACATTCAAATTCAAGATGGCGGCTCTTGCAAACGAACATGTGATCATTTACGTGTTTTAAACGCTAAATAATGTAGTTCTCTCATCTTAAATGACTTTCAAAAGTTTATCATTTCGAAAGTAAAATGCCTGGCGATAACTGTTCCGTTTTTGGCTGTGGTACGTGCCGGAGGACGAAAGGAATCGGCATCTGGAAACTGCCCTCTGCACGAAATGACGAGTACAAGAAGTGGCGAGAAGAGTGGCTGAGTGAGATCACGAAAACAAGAGTTATTGACAACGATTTCCAGAAACAGATCGACAGTGACAAGG
>BLFK01000591.1:20813-30861 GCA_014634185.1 Astreopora myriophthalma | reverse complement strand
AACCACTTACTGTTTATGGATGACCTAAAACTTTATGCATCAACCAAGGACCAACTGGACACCTTAATTCACTGTGTCGGAATATTCTCACAGGATATCAGAATGTCATTTGGACTGGATAAGTGTGCAGTTTTGGAAATGAAGAGGGCAACACAGCAGCACAGTAGTGGAATAGAACTTCCCGATGGCTCCCACATGAAAGAGGTTGAGGATACAGGGTACAAGTACATGTACTTGGGAATACTACAGCTTCATCAGACACTTAGCACCAAGGTGAAAGCGAAGATCGGGGAAGAGTACATCCGATGGGTAGAGAAACTGTGCAGGTCCAAACTAAATGGAGGAAATCTGGTTGCAGGAATTAATGTGTGGGCCATAGCACTAGCTACATGTAAGTAAGGGGGGCAGAGGAGCTTGTGAATTTGGATAGGAAGACGAGAGAGATTCTGGTGATGAATAGAGGGTTCCATGTAATAATGTTGCTAGGCTATACCTACCAAGGAAAGAGGGGGTAGAGGATTGATAAGTGTTGCAGAATGCTGTGAGAAGGAATGTAGGTTGCTGAGTAGCTACTTGACTGATTGTCAGGAATGGATGCTCAAGGCTGCTTGTGAGGAGGCAGTGTGCCATGTGTCAATGGAGTCCTTGGCGGAGTACAAGGAGAGGTTGCATGAAGAAAGGGTAAGAGACCGGAAGGACAAACCTCTATATGGTGTGTTTTTGTGGGGGAAATGGAAGCAGTTGCAGCTGAGAAATCTTCGAGATGGATGCAGAATGGTTATCTGAAGAAGGAAACACAGGGAATGATCCGTGCAGCACGAGAGCAGGCCTTGAGAACCAACTCAGTTAAATACCACATTTGATAAAACCAATGAATCACCTACATGTATGTGCAGACTGTGCAGTGCATGTTTGGAGTGTGTGGCATACAGTGAGTGGGTGCCCCAAGCTGCCACAGAAGGAGTACTGAAAGCGCCATGACAAGGTAGCACTAAGGGTCCACTGGGAATTATGTAGGAAATAAGGCCTAGAGAGTGAAGAGAAGTCGTATGAACATCAACCTCTGCCTGTAGTTGAGAATGACCAGGTAAAATTGATGTAGGACACCACCATCATTACCGACAAGCATATGCAACACAAAAGACCAGATATTACTCTCATTTTGAAAGATAGGCACAAGTGGGTGATGATTGATGTAGCTGTGCCAGACGACAGAAATATTGTGACAACAGAGAACCGGAAGGTTGAGCGGTATCAGGATTCATCATTAGAAGTACGTAGGATATACCATGCTGGAGTTACAGCGGTACCCCTGGTTATTGGAGCTCTTGGTGCAGTCACTAAAGACTTCATGAAATGGCAGAAATACTTGGGTATCCCAGACATTATTGGAAGCACCTAGATGTCAGCCTTGTTGGGAACAGCTTATATTCTCTGAAAGGTGTTACATCTCTAAGCTGCAGGTAGGAGCTAAGGTGTAACAAGAAATACCCAGCAGAAAGATCAGCAAGCTGGAGGGAATCACAATAAATGTGGTTAAATGAAATTTAACAAAGTTAACAACAAAGAGCAGTGCAGATTGGCAGCACGGTTATCTTCAAAGAGCAGTAGTGGTCAGCAGTGCATGGCCTAGGTGCATGCTCATGTGGTTCTTGAGTCACATGGCCACCCTTTAAGATGCACAAAAATCCTATACAACAACTATATACACAGAAACCTAAACTACAAGGAACGCAAATAACGGAAAGTCTCGCAATGAAAGAACAAAAAAGAATCTTAAAACTGAGGTGTGACACGTGTAAACTAAAGCAAAATAAACCTACAGAAATCGCGATTTTACTAAGTCAAATACTACATGGTAACCTTTTTTTTAAGGACTAACATAAACGTTTCACTTACACATCGGTTCCCGCTTGCGCTGCAGCAGTCAAAGGTAACTTTCGGCTAAATTATTACAAGCGCTGATAAGCTCCACACTACACACATGCAGGGTAACTAAAACTAAGCTAAGACAAAGTCCACAGGAAGTGTAAAACTCAAAGGTGTTAAACTAATGACGTAAAGGGTAAAGGGAAACTTAATTGGTGAGTTGAAAAGGAATCAAATTTAACAATTAAACTAAAAAAGGAAAGCCTTCAATATAGTGTTCATTACAGCGATGTAGTTGTTAATAATAATAACAATAATAATGATAATAATAATAGTGAAATCAAGAAATAAATGAAAAAAATTAATACAATGATAAGTTAATGATTATTTGTCAACATGATTTTGCATCCTACCCTCCTCCTTTGATGGCAATTAAATTGCTGTCGACCTCGTCAGCTCCATCAATTGTGACATCTAACTATAAACAAAATAGACATAATATAACATAATAAAATGATTATAATGAAAGTGTCCATCACTGCATGACCATTTTGAATTCATTGCAATTGGTTTTGATGATAATTCAGCCACACTTTTGCTTCTCTTAGATGCAAGAACTCATAAAGCACGTACATACATGTATCTTGTATACATAGTTGTTGCAAATTAAGTTCAGTAAAAACTATTTTTTAACCTAGGTTGATCTGTAATTTCTTTGTTTCATGTATGATAATGAATACCTGAAGGAAATTTCAAATCATATTTCAAACTAATCTTTTAGCTGATACAATGTTTATCTGCAAAATGCATTTTTTAACACTGGAAGGATCTTTGGAGATCTTCAAAGATCCCCGTGAAAACAAGTACATTCTACAAAGATCTTAAGCAAAGATCCTTGATAGATCTTCAAGGATCCTGAGAGGGTACTGTAAGGATCTTTAAGGATCGATCTTAAGAGAAATTTTTAAAAGATCTAAAGTTGAGGATCCCTTAAAACCTTTAAGGATCTTGGCAAGATCCTTAAAACAAAGATCCTTAAAGATCTTGGCCAAGATTTCTGAGGATCCTTGAAGATCTTGGCAATGATTTCTGAGGAGCCTTGTTAAGATCTTTATCAGAATCCTCAAAGATCGTTGAAGATCCTTAAAAGATTTTCACCAGCTGAGGGTAAGGCTTGTATGTGGTTTGGTTTTCTCGCCTGTTATATTTTTGCTCTCACAAGTATTGTTTTGTTGACATTCGTAAAGCACCGTTTAAGAAGTGTAAAGTTGCCTTACTGTAATTGTAAAATTAATTTCCTCTCTCTAACAGACACCTCTTATCTTATAAATCCCCTCCTCTTAAAGTATGAAATAAAACCCTGGGCATTAATATTAGATCATTTATAGGTAAATATTAAACAATAAATGATGCCTTTCTATCAATTATCCTGATGTCCATCTTACCTCAGGATGTGTATCTAGATCACTGAGATTTAATTCGTATTGTGTGATGAGCTGTCTGGCCTATTAAGACAACAAAAGAACATTTCATTGAATAAACTAGGTTCACGAATCAGTTGTTATTTTGGAGTGCTCTTGTTCAAAGCCTTATATAATCACTACAGTGCCCATATAAACTGTTGCATGCCAAATTGGGCATTTCTTCGATTTCTTTTTGTATGTGGAAAAGATATATATAAGATCATTATAAACCAAAAATACTCACCTGAAATGAGGTTGGAACACAGACTAAATTTAAATTTTCATCTTTGACCCTTTCAGCTATCAGTATAAATGAAAAAAAAAAAACACACGCTAGATAAATTTTAAAAAGTAAGGTAATAAGCAGATAAGAGAGAAGGGGAAAGAAAAGAGACTGATAAACTATAATTGGAAACTGATATTGGAAGATATTTTTAAGAAGATTACGACATTTTTTAATCTAAAAGACATGTTTCGATGTTACGAACGTCATCGTCAGTTACATAATGTTTGAAAAAACCGTTGGACTATATAGCAACTAGGCGAAACATACATAATTAATTATGATTAAGTGACAAAAATAGATTACATATTTGAGTGAGTTACAAGGTAAGAAGAATACAAAGCCTAAAGCGTAAGTGTCAGGTTGACGTGGTGAACTTGTTGGTTTAAACTAGGCTTTTCCCAATTTATATGCATAGCCTCCTTAAGTTTAAGCTGAAATTTAGTAGGGGCGGAATCAAGGATTTCGAAACAATCCGCAGAGCAAGATTGGCGACAATGTTCTGAGCTTTGTAAGTGTTTGAAGATGTGTGAGGACTTGTCTGAAGAGAGATGTTCAAGGACACGTGTGGAAAAATGACGACCAGTTTCGCCGATATAGCAAGCATTACAGCAAGCACAAGTAAATTTGTAAATCACACGTGAACGAAGTTCTCTTGGGACAGAATCCTTCACTGAAAAAATATTTCTTAATTTAAACATGGTAAACACTAATTTGATGTCAAGATCATTACTAACAATAACGATTTACAAGGCGATGTATTTTGCTTTGAGCTACAGTGGAAAAGCGGCCTAAATAAGGTAACTTATAATAGTATTGTTTACCCTGTGAAGTGGCATTAGAGGAAGGAGGTGTTTGAGTGGAGCCATATCGGTCAATGGCTGTGTTCAAATATCGATAGACGCATTTATCGATGAGATGAACGGGGGAAAGATTCTTGCGCAAAATGAAAACTAAGTTCACAATGTCCTTGTGAAAGCCCAACCAAGTATTGTTGATTTTAAAAACTCTGTCAATTAATGTCCTGATAAGACCGATTTTGTATGAAAGAGGTGCGAAACTGAGGTAATTGGTGAGCAGACCCGTGAAGGTCTTCTTACGGAAGGTACTAGTGACAACAGAACCACGGTGAGTATTATCGATTAAGGCATCCAAAAAAGGCAAAACATGATCAATTTCTTTCTCCATCGTGAAGCGTATGTTAGGATGTTGACTATTGATATAGTCGAAAAACTCAATGGCGTCCTGTTCTGAGTGGAATAAACAAAACGTATCATCCACATAACGGCAATAAAATAGAACCTCAGAACCTTGATATTGCTCTAACCAGATCTTTTCATGGTGACCCATAAAGAGATTGGCGAGGACAGGAGCTAAGGGTGAACCCATGGCAACCCCATCAACCTGGTCATAAAAGGAACCTTTGAACAAAAAGTGAGTTTCTGCAGTAGCAAATGAAAAAAGCCGTTTGAGATCAGAGGGGGTAAGCTTGAGGTCAGGGTTTCCCTCAGAGATGTACTTGTACTTATTGGAAGATCTGTTCATGATCAGTTTAAGGCTATTTTCAGAATTACTATGCCCTGACCAAGGTGCAATTGTATGTATGGTAAACTAAAATGCTGTAACTTACCGATTCGTTCAACAGCAAACACTATTGTTGACCCTGACCCGATTCCTAGAGCTTGATTATCCTGCATAAAATAGATGTCCTGGTTTTACATTAAACTGTGCCATTTTCTTAAAATTAATGTTCCAGATTACACGTATTGAAATGGAATGTAGCACATTTGGAAGGGCTTTGTATTAACTGTCTGATGTGACTTTTAGGTTGATTGGTTGTCACCAAATTGTGGCATATCTCTTAAGCAAATATATAAATTAAAAGAGCCTGGGCTAACGTCAGGTTGAAATCATTTTAAAATGAATTTCCTGACATAGGGTTGATGCAGTGGTGACAGCACTCACCCTCAACCAGTGAGTCCCTGGTTCAATTCTGCAGACCTGGCAGAAAATGTGGGTTGAGTATGTTGGTCCTCGCCCTCGCTAACACTGGTTAATCTCTCAGTACTGACTTGTTCTCCACTCTCCTCTCAAGACCAACACTTCTTTTGCACATATGTCCTCAATAAGTGCCCCCCATTACATTTAACACATTTGACACTTAAATATTATTATTAATAGTAATAGTATGGTGACGACGATGATGATGATGATGGTTATTTTCATATATCTTCCTTCAAAACTTGTACAGAGAATAGAACCTTCATGTAAAATCTGGAAGCTATGTTACTTGTGCAGTAAGGTAACTACATGCATAAACACCAGATCGATGTACCTATCCCAGGGTGGGTGGGGGAGTGAAGGGCTACTCACTGGAATTTGACTTAGAGAACCTTCTCCTGGATAGGAATTTTGACAGGTCTGCATTGGGGAATTTGACAAGGCTGCCATCTTGGAAGACTGAGAGAACTCTGAATTTAACATTCAGTAGGTACTCAGGGGTTGGGAATTTGATATTCAGTTGGTGCCCTGGGGTGGGGAATGTGACACAGTAGCTTCCATGAAAATGTCAAATTCCCCTGGGTCAGCCTGCCTCCCCCCCTCCACCCAACCTTGGGCTTAACACAGCGGATAGGTGCATTTTACGGCTGAAAATTGTGGAGTTAGGTGGTGAAATAACTTTTGGCCTGGTTTTGTACACCTATTACTGAATACACGATCACGGGAAGTGCAAACTGTGGAAACAGTAGAAAATGAGCAAAGCACAGCAAAGATCGACAACCCATCTTGCTGGCTTGCTCCCATAAAGCTGAGATAACTCTCGTTACGTTGACAAACTGAGCAATCGTCTTTACAATGCGATTTTGGCTTCCTTCACATTTAATTATCACGTGAGGTCTACTTTCAACAACCTGTAAGCACGCATTTTTTTTTAAGTATATAAGCCAGGAACATTCGCTAATCGTGTTCTTTCGGGACGTTTTCGAAATAAAACGAATGCCATACCAATGATTCGCTAAATACTCTAAATAAACACAACATTCCCAAAATAATGCAAAATTCAGTAAGTTCAAACAAGAGCAGCATACCAGCAGAGCTCTACTTGGACGATACCAACCTTCACGTAAGTATCCACGGCATATCTTGCTGCAGCTCTTTTCCCAGCATCCATCACCTCTCTTGCAGTCGAAATAGAACGACAAAAACGCAAAACCGATCCGCGAAATAGCAGCCCATTGAAAATCATGAGGCCATGAAAATATATTTACCGCCAAGTCTCTGTTCCGTCCAGCGGTATCTGCAACCGGAAAGACTCAAACCAGAGTGACAACCAGAGTCTCGTCTTATGTCAACTTGGGAACGATAGCAGGCACTTGTGGCTTTTTGGTGATTCAACTAGTGCTTCGATCGTAAACAGGCGATTTACATTTCTCGATCTGATACAATATTTAGCTAGAGAACCCCATTCTCCGAGCCCGCGAGAACGAGCACCCCAACAAAGTTATGTTGGGGTGCTCATTCAACAAAGTCAACAAAGTCATGTTGTTGCGAAACCGCCGGTCACAGAACGTGAGTCGGGCTGGGGATGGGTAGTGGGGGGGGGGTCTCCCCTGTAAAGATGACGGGTGTGCTGTGAAACTCGTGGATTGGTGCCGTTTAGGGTGCTAAAACTTAAAAGGGCCGCTGGCATATTTGTCGGGGTACTTTTTGCGTCCTCAAGGTTGTCGTTTTGAAAAACGACGATAACCGTAGCCGTATTTGCCACTGAAAAAACTTTTACTTCTGACTAGCCCTCAGGTACCCCGACTTTGGAGCACGCCCACAAATTTTTCGACGACCACGGGGGTTCGGGCCTTGAATGCTGTGTCACGTGAGCAGTATCATTCACCCCGTCTGGGCACGTTCCGGCATTCACGAGGCGCCATAAACATTGATGATATCGAATATTTAATATCGTTATCGACCCACTCATATAAACCAGAATGGCGGCTACCGGTGTGACTGTATGGTTTCAAACAGTTGTAGACGTACGACCAAAATCTCGCGGCGTTCACGCAATAACAGATGAAATCGAAAGACTACCTGAGTTAAAAAAGTACAAGGTCGGCCTGGCGCATTTATTACTACAGCACACTTCCGCCAGCATATGTCTCAATGAGTGCTGGGACTCATCTGTTCGTTCTGACATGGAGATGATGTTAAATCGCTTGGTTCCAGAGCATGGACCGCCATACAAACATACTCTGGAGGGGTCGGATGATATGCCAGGTTACACATATTTCGTTTTATGATTATAATCAGGCCCCAGTTGTTCGAAACGTGGATAACGCTATCCACCGGATAAGCACTAGCAAATCCAATTGACTATAGCTAATATCCAGTGGATAGCGCTATCCACCCTTTGAACAACTGGGCCAAGGCCCATAGCGAGCCTCGGGAAACTAGGGGTGCACGAAGATTTTGAATGATTCTTTTTGGAATTATTGACATCTTGTTACTATTTAAAACCTCTGGGTGATTGACATATTATTTTAAACTTTTTATGCTTGTTGTTTTAACTTTTTGGAGGCAATAAACTGGGGGCGGGGGGCACCTCTCAGGCTCCTCCCCTGAAAAAAGGCAAAGAAGATACTAAAGAAATGTAGTATTTAAGAGGTGACAGCCAATTTGGCATGCCTGGTTGTAAGTATGGTGGTCTTTAGAGATTAATCAATCTCAAACCACTGGGAGTAGGCCCTTGACAGGATCTAGTCACATGCCTGTATATCATTTGTTGAAGTGGTAATGGATGCAAGCATTTCACTGCTATATCAAAGAGAAAAAAAAATCGTTTGTTTCTTGTGTGGACCATTTTGTGGTTATATAGAATAGCAAGGCTAGCTGGTAATGTGTCCCAGCATGGTGTTGCAAAGTGCCAGATGATGCAGTCTAGGTTTGCAAAGGGCCTGTTAAATGTGAGTGAGTGTGAATGAACACTTGTGAGGGGTGAAAGATCTAGCTTTATCCACCTCAGGAGATAATTTTGTTTTATTTCATTGATTTCAAGGCTGTCACTAATTTTTGTGCCAACTGTTGCTTAGCAACAGTATCCACGTTGCCAGCACTGATTTAAGTTAAGTTAAGTAAAGTACAGTAAATCTGCAAGTTTTCGGAAATCTGATCTGTCAACGACCTTTTATCACTGCACTTGTCTTCATTTAAGACCATTTAAATTCTCATAACAGCAGTGGTTGCTCACGACACATGACAACAGGGGACGTAAAGGAAGATCATTGTTTGACCACCTTTATTTTTGTACCTATCTTTGATAACAGAACATTTTACTAATATAAAACATCTTACAGTGTACAGTTATATCAATTGTAGGCTTTATAGCATTAGCCACATTGCATGCTTTGCAGGCCTATTTTTCATGCTGGTGTAAAAATGAACACAGTATCTGGAGAAAACAGTGAATTTGTAGTGTTCACTGTATGTGTTGTGGCTTAAAGAAGGTCTAGATGAAACTGACCCTAGATAGGGAAATTCTCATTTCCAGTCCCTTAATGATGCCATGGGACCTTTTAAAGTTGCATTTGTCTGTAGACCTTGAGCTGGTTTCCCAGATATTTTATTGCTGATGGCCACTGCAGTTCATTGATGCACTGCCATTGTATTAATTTTGTTCTATCATTACACATTGACAGCACATGTCAAGACAGCCCTTGTTGGGCCAAGTGTGACAGTTCCAATAACAAATGGGAAGTTAAATCTGGGAACCTGGCAGGGAATATGGCTTTGTGAACACAGGAATCATGCAGGATCCAGAAGAATTGTGGTAACTCTTCAAGGGTTGCAATAAGAGACAAGTTAGGAAAATTGTAAACATCTTTGTATATTTATTGGCTAATTGCTTTTAGCCTGTTGTCTATTTTCAGTGGCACATGATTACTGCTGTGTAGTTGGGAGAATTTTACACACTCCATTGTCCTGTCAACATTGATGCCTGCTCACCATTTTGACAGGTGTCCAGTTGCAAAAGAGTGTTAATCTTTACAGATATTCAAAGGACATCAGACTTTTAGAAAGATGAACTGTCTGGTTGGTAATTTAGTGAGGGAAAAGTTTCTTCCAATTTCCTGTGTGTAATTTTGTGGATGTAAGTTAAGTTAAGATATAAGTCACATCAGGCATAACTGAGTAAATAGGGCGGTTTTTGTGGGACAAACGTCAACCGGGAGTGGACGTTTCGTATTCTTGGACAATGGTCTTGCCCACATTTTATGGGAAAATCGTTTCTATAAGAGTCAAGACGCTATAAGGAAAAAAGTAGTTGGTCAAGGCAGTTTGAAAGGGAAAACACCTCACTTCCGGTTGAGTTACGTTGCTCAAAAACGCCTTTGCTGAAGACCCCCTAATTATACGCACGCTATGGGGGGAGTTGGGGGGGGGG
>BLFK01000587.1:71328-81328 GCA_014634185.1 Astreopora myriophthalma | reverse complement strand
TGAACAGACCACTTTCATAAATGGGCGACCCATTTGTTATTCTTTTGTATACATGTAAATTAGACCCACTGACCTTATTTTAGAACAAAAATTCTTTTGAAATTTGCACGTCCTAGCGAGCCAAGAAGGGCTCATTAGTATAAAAACAAAAGGGTATTTTGTTTGGCCACCATCATGAAAGAGGTCTATACCCTTGTGATACTGAAAGTTTAAGACCTTTACATCTTTGAGCGGCCAAAAAATGTCAAGCAACCTTTTAAACAAATGCATGCACTCTTATGTTTTTAAGGCTGACAATGTGGAACCAGTATCCCTGGTCTGAGGACCCATCTTGGTTTAATTTGAATCCATATGCACAGTATACACCTTCAGTGCCACCGCAACAATCAGTTCCTCCACATCAATCGCCTTCTTCACAATGTTCAGTTCTTCCAAAAGAACTGGGGCCTCCACAGAGCACTTCAAGTAGAACCAGTACCACAGGTGTACGTTCACTCACTCCTAGTCCAGTCAGTTTATGTGGTGGAGGATGTGTAAGCACAGACAGTGAAGATGGACCATCAAGTCATTCATCAGTGAATTCTGGTAACATGATTACAAGGAGAATGTGGTCAAAAGAAGAAGTCCTTGCACTGCTGGATATATATGGAAACATGTGGGATGATTTCAAAGACCCAAAAAAGAGAAATAAAGATATTTTGGAGACTATAGGTAAAGAAATGGAAAAGTTAGGATTCAATGATAAGAGTAGTCCTGGGGATTGCGAAAGTAAGTTCAAAAACTTGAAGCGAGCATATACCAATACAGTTGATCATAACAAGACCTCTGGAAATGACCGCAAAACTTGTGCTTACTTTGATGAACTGAATGCTCTGTTTGAGAAGGATGTACGTATTAAGCCTGTTGCAGTTTGCAGCAGCGGTGCTGGTACTAAGAAACCCACAGAAGCCTCATGTGACAAGGATGCTACCTGCAGTGAATCAGAAAGTGATGATGTTCCCAAAAAATGGAAAAGAAAATCAAAAGCAGGTGATGATCTGACTTTGTCCAAAGACTTTACAAAAACACATGAAGAAAGGGAAAAGGAAAGAATGCAAGAGCTTAAAGAAATGCACACAGAGAAAATGGCCATGATGGGTAGATTTCTGCAGGTTTTTGAGAGATTGGTTAACAAATCAGATTCCAGTGATTAATTGTCCTCGGTGATTAATAATATCAATACAATTATTGTTCTCAAGTTTTGTCTGGAGGTATTATTCCCAATACCTTTTTTGACATAACTCATTATAGTTTTTGTTCATATTCATTCCGAAATGACAGCTGAAATTTTTTTTCTTTTAACCCTAAACATTTGTTTATTTTCTTTAAGGATTATTTACATGTATTGTTTATTAATTTATTTATCATTGTTCCATCTGTAATCAAATAACGAATGGGTTCTTTTAAATCAAAGAAGAGACAAACAGCAATAGCTCCTACTCTTTGTGATATTGTAGCGAAGTTACGATTTCGTGACGTTTGTCACGCATGTTTGATTTGTATGTTGACTCGTATTCCTGTGGCTTGACCACAACAGGGACTTTCTTGTAATTGGAGATAGCGCTTCTTTGCTATGTTTTCTATAGCCGTTTGTGTTTGGTCTAGGGTTCAATTGTTGAAAATAAACCTCGTTCCGCGAAGATCTTGGTCCGTAAAGTTCGTGTGTTTATTAGCCTTGGCCCCAGCGACGTTACAATATATTTGTATGAAGCCCAGGTCATTTTAATTACTTTTCAAATAAAAGTTGAGTTGAATGGTATGTGCAGACGTGTTCTTTAAAATATTTGACTTCTGTTGAAATTATGACTGTGTTAATGATAATACTGTGAGTGGGCTATCTGGAATGAGAAGTTCAATCTTGTCTCCTCTCTGAAAGGTAATATGTGAAAATTTGACCACCCATTCACTGGTTTGTTATGATATGAAATGTTACTGATGCAAGGTTTGATTGTTGGATTGGATCGTCATTAAGGGTTGTGTGAAGAATAGTGCATGTAAGTGATAGATACAATATTTGCATCTGATCTGTATAGGTATTTACAATGGTAAGCTGTAATCTGACTTGTGAACTGAATGTGTGATGTACTACATGTAGGTTAATTAGTATTCCGTATTCAAATTACAAAAATGGTCATTCTGTAATTTGGATACAAAATACTAATTAGAGAAACACTTGAAATGTATCAGGAATTACAGAGGTATACATGTGATCTGAATACTGTGTTTCTGTTGGCTATCACCCTTATGAATTATTGATGAATTTTACAATAGTCCATTTCCAAGTTGATGTTTGCCTCACTTTCAAAGCAAGTCCTGGTGCACAACCGTTCAAATGGAAATGAGTCTTGTATTTTCATGCAAGTCAAACTCGTTATCATTTGAATGGTTTAGCACCAAGACTCACTTTGAACCAGGGCAAACAGCAACTCGGAAATGGCCTATTGTAATTCCAGTAGTCATCAAGTATAAAAATTATACTTACCAAAACACTACAATGGTGATCAGAATCAACAATAAAAAACCTCTTATTGAAAGTCTAAAATTTTCATGGTATGGATTAAATACCTGGAGCACATTCACCACTTTCACATTAATTTTCCCAGAGCACAAAAAAGTAAGTACCGTATTTACCCGCGGATAGGCCGCACCCCAAACTTTCAATGGTTTTCATGGGAAAAAAAATAGTGAGGTCGAGTACCGGGATAAATAAAGCGAAGTCTGAAATCAACAACAGCTAATGCGCATTTTGTAAAATTTATTTTTGACAATAATTTCTACATGAACGTTAAAATATTCAAACTATAAACTGAAACTTCTTTTCGCTAACATTTTATATACAGAATACTTAAAGACAAATTTTTTGCAAAACAAGATTTTGCGCTTTATATACAAACACGAGTAAAATGAAGCATAACGCTCGTAAACACGTTCGCCAAAATCGTGAACAAGTTGTAACGTGTTTACAACTTTCAGAATATCTAAATAAAAACTGTTATACATTCCGTGATCAATTTTCCGATCAATAAAAGCTGCACAACAAAGTTTGTTTGTTCTCCTATCAAAATTAAAATCCATTGAAATCACTCTCATCAACGTCACTTTCACCAAAAATGTCACCGTATTCTTGTTCATTCACTTCCAAGATGGCAACTTCATCTTCACCAGCATAGAATAGTTCACCTTCTTCGTCTCGAATTGACTCCACTCCATCATTGTCAGCAAACGGATCACTTTCATCCATTTCTTCCCAGAGAATGTCGTCTTCAGTACCATCAGGTGCGTTCGTGATGCAGCATTTGAGAAATGAACGTTTGATGGTGTCTGGGGAAATGGCATTCCAGCTTTCTAAAATCCATTGGCAAATCTGGCGAAGGTCAGGTTTTCGAATGCCGCCTGCCGGTGTGAATGTGTGGTTTCCATCAAGCATCCACTTGTTCAAATATTGTCTTAAATTGTCTTTGAAGGGCTTGTTGACACCTACGTCTAAAGGTTGTAAAAGTCATCCCGCCCGGTATTACGGCCACATCTGTGCGTGAATTTTTCAATACCCGCTTAACATTGTCACTTAAGTGAGCTCTAAAAGAGTCCCACACAAGGAGATTTCTTTTTCGTAGAAGCCCGCCAACTTTGGACCAGATGGAGTTCAGCCAGTCTTTCACAAGTGATTCGTCCATCCACCCTTTGGCTTGAGCGCGAACATGGATACCCCGTGGCAGCACCAAATCTTTTGGCACAGTTTTTCGCTTAAACACCACATAGGGGGGGAGCTTTGTTCCATCTCCTAGGCAGGCTAGCATCACTGTGAAACGATCTTTTTCATGACCAGTTGTCATGATCGACACTGATTTTGTTCCTTTTGAGTCCACCGTAGAATTTGCAGGCATGTCAAAAGATTGGTCCACAACATACTTTTAACTGCTAATTTCTTAATGTTTTTCAGGCAAAGTTTGTGCAAAGTTTGCCAAAGACTCTCCATTACCAAGCCAAGTGGTACAAAAAATAAACATGAAATGTGTGGAGGCAAGAAGACCTCAACGAATTAGAGCTGGAAGACAGAAAAACATCTTTTAGTTATGGCAAAGTTGATAACTTTAAGAACAGTTGACATTTTCCCATCATAGATTTGCTATTCAGCTGCATTTTATCTTTAGGATTTTGTCATCACTCATATCAATAGTTCTTACAACATTTAAATATTTTGCCTTGTAATTTATCAAAGTGTTTTTGTTTTCACTTGTATTAGATATCTAGATTTAAAGTCTGTTTTTACGATAGCATGTGTTTCAGAAGTTTTAAAATGGTCAACAAAACCATTAAAGATGTGTGTAGAATATATACAAAATTGGGTTGCTTGTAATACTAACAAGTAAGAGTGGGGAAAATGGGGGAAAAAAGGAGGGAGCAAGTGGTATGGATAGAGGTGGGGTTATATCCTCTGCCCTATGTTGCCTGCATGAACAGAGAACTTGTATAAGCTAAATCAGAATCATATGGGTCCCCCCCCTGTATGTATATGGGAATTGAAATATGGTTTACCTATGGGAATATTTATTTTCATTGACCCATAGATTTCCCATAGTTTGTGGGGGTAATTCCTGGATCAAATGCATTTGGTATGGGACTGACATGAAAAGGTCCCATAGCATTCCCATATCACATGTCAGTATACCAAATACTATGGGTCACTATCATATGGTATTGGTATGGGTGCAGACTGATACCATTCCCAAATAAGATGCTATGGAGAATGTATGGAAATACGTACCAATCCCATAGAGCAGAGTCAGGATCAAATGATATTGGTATGGGTCAGACCCATACCATTGCCAATTCAGATGCTGTGAGGGATGTATGGAACTTTACGAAATACGTAGCTGTTCCATAGCAATAGTCAATACAATGCAATGGAGCCGAGACGATGAGCTTGTATGGGTTTGATATGGAAGGCAATAGCCCATGTCAAACCCATGCGAGGAACATACATGGACCATAGATTATCCCATATCATTTCCATACTTGCTTCCGTAAGGGTCATTGAGTCTCCAACGCTGATGCTCTCTCTTGGTTTTCTTCTTCGGGGTCCTGCGCAGTATCCTCTTGCGGCTCACTCAGGTCCTGTGGTTGCGTTATCCTTTATCGTCCTATTTATAATTTACTTAATTCTCATATTGATTTGGAGGGTAGGTTTTTCCTTTCTTCTTTTTCGTTTTGGGATATTTTTGATATCTCCTGTCTTTATGCTCCAAACCGGAATCCTGCTCACAACGATTTCTTCGATGAACTGGCTGATCTTATTGATTTGACTTTTCCTACCTTCGTTTGCGGGGACATCAACACTGTTCTAGACAGATCTATGGAAAGATTGGGATCTGATGCATCGGACTACTCTTGTGAGAGTTTGCGCGCCTTATCCCATTTCTTTGATTCGTGTTGCATCGTAGATATCTGGCATTATTTGCATCCAACTAA
Source organism: Astreopora myriophthalma (assembly GCA_014634185.1). Taxonomy (NCBI): domain Eukaryota; kingdom Metazoa; phylum Cnidaria; class Anthozoa; order Scleractinia; family Acroporidae; genus Astreopora; species Astreopora myriophthalma. Next base: position 75,820 of record BLFK01000587.1, on the reverse strand, counting down.
TAAACAATTTACCTGGTCCGCAAGGAATGGCTCTTTGTCTTCTCATATTTACTTGATTGGTCATCCTATCGCTTGGGTACCTTCTGTGTCTGTGTGATATCTTGTCTTTTCCTTTCTCCAACCAATGTGCTGTTCTTCTGTCTGGTACCTTTCCGTCTTTGATTTCTCCTGGGCCAGGTATTTGGAAATTGAACATCTCTGTTTTACAAAATGATGACAATTTTGATTTAATTTCTTCTTTTCGGCCTTCTTGTCAATTCCGTAAATAGAGTTTTCTGTCTGTTGTTGATTGCTGGGAATTGGGTAAATCAAAAATTAAGGGTTTAACTGTAGTTTATTGCTCCTCAGAGCGAACAACGTAGTTTATTATCAAATCTGGTAATCATCTCAAACGTAAAATTGATAATGGCTTTGTTTCATGTATGAGTGTGTATAAATCTGCTCTTTTTGAACTTGGAAAACTGGACCTTGAGGCTGCAGATGGTGCTCGTGTGCCCTCAAGAGTTCAATGGGCAGAGAAAGTAGAAACCTCTTCTAAATTCTTCTTCCATCCGGAAAAGAAAAATCAAGTTGATCCGTGGATTTCTGCTCTTTAAGACAAGGATGGTGTTATTCATTCCGATGTGGATGGTATCTCTCATGTGTTGTCTTCTTTCTATTTGTCCCTCTTCTCTTCCGACGATACCATCCTATCAGCTCAATCTTTTTTGTTGAGTAACGTTGAAAAACCTGTCTTGTGGACAGTCTGTTTTGTGTGCGGGTTTGTAATGTCCCTTTCAGAGTGTCATTCCACTTTGTCACGTATGGCCCTCCGAAAGGCTCCTGGTTGTGAGGGTTTGCAGGCCGAGTTTTATTTGAAGTTTTGGGATGTTTTAAGGGCGGATCTTGTGGAAGTGCAGTTGGCTCAATCGAGAGTGCACTGGACTTTCATGCGGGAGGTCGTGGTTCAAACCCCGACCGGACCAACACTCAGGGCCTTCAAATAACTGAGGAGAAAGTGCTGCCTTTGTAATTACATCTGCATATGGTTAGACTTTCTAGTCTTCTCGGATAAGGACGATAAGCCGGAGGTCCCGTCTCACAGCCCTTGTTCATTAACTCTGTGTGTAGGGCAAGCTGTACCCGGTGTCGTGGTCTGACCTTGTATGGGCCCGCAGTAATTGGCTTCACGCTGTTGCCGTGACCCTGCGAAAGGCATTGCCTTAGCAAAGTTAAATAAATAAATAAAGTTTTAAATTTGTTATTTGTCAGGGTCTTTGTTGCGTAGTCAATGTTGTGGTCTTGTTGTGTTATCTTTTGAGAAAGGGGATCATTTGGATCCCTGAAATTGGCGTCCCATTACCTTATTTAATGTATATTACAAAATTGCGTCTCATGCTATTACTGGAAGGTTACTTAAAGTTCTTCATTTAGTAGTTAATTCTAATCAAACTTGTGGTGTCCCTGGTCGTTATATTGGTGATTCTGTGGCTTTTTTTACGTGATGTTGTTTCTTATGCTTCCTTGTCTGGCACTCCTGTTGCTATTTTATCTTTAGATCAAGAAAAGGCTTTTGACCGGGTGGAATGGGGTTCTCATGCTAATATTCGAGCTAAACCCCGTATCATTGGTTCTCTTCCTGGTTCTGTTCCTTCGTTACCTGTTGTGTCGCAGTATGCTGACGATACGTCACTTATTGTTACTACTAACGACTCTATAAAAGCTGTTTTTGATACTTATTCTGTGTTTGAACTTGGGTCTGGCAGTAAATTGAATTTATTGAAATCAAAGGGTTTATGGCTTAGGGGTTGGAGTGGCCGTCTTGACCCTCCAATATCCCTAGAATGGACATCTACAATGATTAAGGTTTTGGGTGTTTTTATCAGTGTTGGTGATCTCCAGGAGGCTAATTGGCGTCCTCGGATCACCGCAGTGGGAAACACCCTTAATTCTTGGCGCCAGCGTCACCTGTCTTACTGCGGTAAAGCTCTCATTATTAATGCATTAGCCCTTTCCTGAATCTGGTATGTGGCATCTCTGGTCCACATGCCAGACTGGGTTCTCTGTGAATTGAATACTTCAATTATTATTGTTTTCTGGAAGGGTAAATGAGATTTTGTGGCTAGCACTGTTGTATGTTAACCTTTTCTTTTTGGTGGTTTTTCTGTTGTGTCAATTAGGCATCTCGTCACTTGCCCGGCTTTGTGGATCCATTTTTTGTACTTTTATTTTTGGGATTGTCTTGGTGCATCTCCTTTGGATGTTCTTTCTCGACCTGCTGATTTTGATTTTAGTTCTTTGCCTCCTTTCTATCACTCTTTTCTCTCTGCTTGGCGTGCTGTGGATGGGGGGTTTTCTGCTTGTCATGGTTCCTTTGCTATTGGTTGTTCTTCTGGTCTGACTATATCTCCCATTTCCTTTCCTTTTACACCTTTATATTGTCCGAGAACCTGTCTACTCATTGTGTTGTAAAGTTTCTTCCCGTTTTTGGTGCTTTGTATTGGTCGTGTACTTGGTGTCACTTGTTTCTTTTTTATGTTGATCGTCCTGTCATTGATTTAGCCTGGAAAATTGCACATGGAGTTCTTTACACTGCTGATCGTCTTGCTTCATTTGGTTACTCACTTCAGTTGTTGTTTTTGTAATTCTGCTCCTGAATCTATTGATCATCTCTTTTTCGAATGTCCTCTTGCTCAGTCCGTTCAAAGGAAAGGTGCCAACTTTGGCATTTTTATAATGGGGAGGTGTTAGGGAGGCATGTACGTGAAAATGTTATCGTGCCATGACAAAAAGTCGCGAAATGGCCATCAACGGCTGAAAACTGCAGTCAAATCTGAAAGGGATGGGGGTGTAAAAAGAGTTTTGTTGAGCCTTGTTGTAGCGTTGTCATTTGAGCCGCGGTATTTTCTTGTTGGAATGATCAGCGACTCCGATACCTTTTGCATCTTTTTTTCCCTCTTCCTATGATTTGTCTTAGGAAAACGGCAGACTTTTCAGCGAGTGTTTTCCAAAGCTGGCTCGCCTTGGTGCAGTGTTTCACTCAACAGGCTAGCTGCAGGGGGGGGAGGAAGGCTCGGGACGGGACACTAATCTGACCACCATGTCTCCCGGGTAGCGGAGAGGGACGACCCTGTTGGTTCGCCATCGCTTCTTGGCCATTTGGCTAAGATTTGTGTGGTTACAACCAACGTGAATCTCTATCGGTACAACCCTCGATTTCTTTCATTTATTCCTGGCACCGCTGTCCTGACCTTGTTGGGTTCGTTCAGTCGGATGACTGTCATTATTTCCGATCCTCATTGACCTGGGCTGGACTTGATGCCGTTGAGGAATCTCTACCACATCTAAATGATAATCTTCTTCTACGCATTATGGATCGTCTTACTGATGCTGAAAAGGATGTGGTTAATCCACTCAACATATTACCCGAGAGACCTCGCACCGCATTTTTCAAGCCTCCAAATAAGGATACTTCCCTTGCTCATATTTTCTCAGATTTTAAAAGCTGTGGTATTTGTGTCTCCACTGTCTCCCAAATGGCTTTGCGTCTGTGTCATTTTCCACCTCTGAATATCGTCAACTGTTTTTACGCAAATCTAAGTTCATTCCTCATCGTCCATGTGTGGACCCATCTGGTCGGTACAAGTTTATCGTAGTATACAATGCTCCTTACAAGTTGCCTGATCAGGCCCTAAAGCACCGCCTTAGCCCCTATGGAAATGTTGACAGCATTAGGGTGGATTAGAAGGATATGACGGCGTATACAACGGAACCAGAGTAGCTAAAATTGAGCTCTTAGAGACTATTCCTTCTTTCATGCGGTTTGGAAGAAAGTTGCTGCAGATTAAACATGAGGGGCAAACTCCCATGTGCCGCAAATGTCACCAGCCTGGACACACGGCGAGTTCCTGTCCAAATATAATGTTTTAATGGCAACCAATTGGGCCATACAGCGAACGAATGCCGTGAAGAGGATAAGTGCAGCGTCTGCAAGGATTCTGGACATCTTGCAGTTGACTGCGCTCATTCATGGTGGCAGCACCCTTGATCTGATGCCCCTCCTCCGCCTTCTGCTTCTACTGAGTTGCAGGCGTCTTCTCAGCCCATTTTGCCTTCACAGCAACCTTCTTCCTTGCCTTCCCCCAAGTCTTCGCAATCATTTTCTCAGGATACTCCTACCCAGCCTCTTTCGCAATCGTCCCAGCAGTCATCTGGTTCATGGTCATCATCATCGTTGTCATCATCATCATCATCATCATCACAAGTCTTCTCAGCAGTCTTCCTCCAAACCTTCTTCTGAGCCTTCTACACAAGAGTCCATTGATTCCTCTCAGCCACCGTTGTCTCGACCTATCTCGCTTTCTTCTGAAGGTAACGCTCTCCTTTGTGAGGTTATGACACCAATCTCTCCTTCCATACCCGAAGAGGATATGCCTGCCATTTGTACTCCTGTGGATCAACCTTCGAATCAACCTGTGTTTAAAACGCCTGGTGTTGTACATTCTTCTAGATC
>BLFK01000587.1:65842-71318 GCA_014634185.1 Astreopora myriophthalma | reverse complement strand
CCATTAATTACGCGGTCCACGTACGCAGTGGCAATATGGTATGGTTGCCCATATCGCTCTGCCAATAGCCTCTTAGCTTCATTATAGCCAATGTCATCAGGCATTGTTAGACAGCTTCGCACAAGATCTTGCACAGGACCACTAGTGTATTGCAGAAGATAATAAAGTCTTGTGCTAGAGCTTGAGGTTTTTCGCTCCACAAGGTTTTCGAAGGCGCGAACGAATTCGCAGTACCCGATAGGGTCGCCGGAGAAGACAGGAACTTCAGGTTGCGGTAGAGTTAATGCCATAATAGCTTCTTGTTGCTGGTGAATTAAGAGCTGAATATCACCCTTTGGTGGAGTAACTGAGGTGGCCTGAGGTACAGAGTTTTGGCCTGGTGTTGGCTCTTCCATGCACTTCCTTCGCCGTGCGGAGGCTTCTGGATTAAACCGCTTTGCCGGTTCCTCTGATTTTGCAACAGACGGCAAAGTAGGGTTAAAGGGTGTGGACTGTTCTGGGAGGTTCTCTGATCCGGTGGCGTTAGCTATAGGTGCGACCTTATCTCCTTTCACATCCATTTCGATTCCATTGGGAGCCAGCACTGGATCAGCAGAAATTTTCGCCTGCGGTTCTTCTACTGGAAAATAGCTCGCAGCAATTTCTCTTTCTACCGCTTGCGCATAAACGAGTTCTTCAGCTTCTGCCTTCGCCAGTTCAGTTTCGAATTTTAACTTGGTTTTGCGCTGTCGCAGTTTTAACTCTTCTTCTTCAATTTCGTGCAATCGCTTGAGCGTAGCGGCTTCTGCTTCTAAAATGGCCTTTCTAGCTGCGGCCTTTGCTCTGGCACTAGCAGACGAAGAGCGTGACATTTGCGACGAGTGTGAAGAGCGTGATGCTCGAGACACGAGAGAACGTGTGCCAACGTTTGACACACTATCCTCTGGTTTAACTTGCACCTGGAAAGAGTTTATTAGCCTTGTCGTTTCGATCCCCGTGAGCCAGACGTCTACGTTTTCTTGCATGTGTTCTGCTTGGTCGAATACCGAGTCATAATACGATGTCGACTCCTCGATAGCCTCTCTTTCCGTCAGTTGGCTATGAAATGTCCTATGCGCGGCTTCAAATTTGTCAAATGCTTCTTTCAGTTCGTTTGTTTTCCTGTTCACTTCATCGACATTGTTTTCATCAGTCATTAGATTGGTAATTTCGTTAATCTTCCTAGTCACGACTCCTTTCGCGAGGCCACGTGCCTTCTTTGTTTCCATTGCGATAAGAAAGATCGATTAATCCCGCGTTAATTGATGTAATAACAACTTGGCTTCCGGTAGTCACTCTTATAAGCGGTGTCGGATAGCGATTGCGTGAGGTCTTATGACGTAGGCTGACCTCCGAGAATTCCTTCACAGTTTGAGATAGTTGCTTGCTCGCCGTTCAAATTCGAACTAATGTAATTGCCAAAATCCTAAGGTTGCATTACTTGAAACGTGTAAACTACATCTTAGAAGCGTTGTTTCATTTCCTACACGAATTTAGCTTTGAGTAAGCATGAAACTGCAAATTCCTAACCCTATGCGTAATACATTTGAGCACGTTCTACTGAAACCAAGGCTATTGATTGTTACTAGAAAATGTCTTAAAATCAGGGAGCGTTTCAAAACTAACACTTTTTGCATACTCAGATATTACAGGGAAGGCCCCAGACAGGCCTTCTAAGTCCTCCTTGTCTTCGCTTTTCGGTGCATCCATTGGAAAGGTCAAAAATACAGACAGCTACGGATAAACTTGGAGATAATTCTCATAAATTACAAGGCGCTCAAGGGACTCCAACATAGCGGACACCCAAATATGGAACAGCGCGTGACGTCATCTGAACACCAAGAATTGTACGTATGGTCCCTTTTGTTTAGGAAAGGCCTAAAAGTGTTAAAAAAAACTCCAGGGGTCTCATTTTCAGGTCTTCAGACTTTTTTCTCCCATATTCCTTGATTGCAATTCTTCTCTGCCTTGTTGCTTCATTTCTCGCCTTACATTTGAGTTCCCAATTCTCCTTTGTTTTGTTTTTAAGATATTTTGTTGTGGCTTTCCGCTTGGCCCTCGTTGCTCTTTTCCATTGTGATGTCATGTACAGCACATCTTTGTCGAGTCCTTATTTTTTTTCACAGGTGCTACCTCATCAAGAATGTCATTCATGCGTGCATTCTAGATATACACCTGGTCATCACTCTCGTCAAAAATTTCCCCAACGTGCCAGGGTGCAAATCATGCCAGTGGAAATCTTAGCCATTGCAATAAAAAATCAAGAAAACATCAAAGGCATATCTATAAATGGTTTAGAAACAAAACTGTTGCAGTTTGCCGATGACACAACAGCTATCCTATCAGATTTGGATTCTGCTCAAGCCTTATTTATATTACTTGAACTGTTTGAGAAAGCCTCTGCACTTAAACTTAATGTAACGAAAACAGAAGCAATGTGGATTGGCTACCTTCAGAACTGAAAAAGTGAACCATTAGGAGTTAAGTGCAAAACATGTATTAAATTCTTAGGAATCTTTGTACATGTGATGTACAACTATTGGTAGAACAAATTTTAAGCAGAGGTTGAAAAAAATTAATAATGCAATAAATCTATGGAAGTCAAGAGGGCTATCGATTCATGGCAAGGTAAACATGTCATAGAAACACTTCTACTCCCAAAAATGATTTATACTAGTTCGGTGATATGTACTCCGTCACACATCATAAAAGAATTTAACACCCTGGTCTTTCATTTTTTGTGGAATGGGGAAGACAAAGTTACCCGACTCTTGACGCACGCACCTTATGATCAAGGGGTCCTTAAAATGTTAGATTATGATACTATGATTAAAGCCTTAAGACTAAGTTGGCTAAAAAGAATAGTCGACCCAGAATATTCCAATTTTTGGAAGCTATACCTAAATTACTTGTTGCGGAACGAATGGGGATTTTTAATTCAATGTAATTATGATATTAACCAAATAACACTTCCAATAACATTTTATCGTGAACTATTAGAATGGCGGTCAAAAGTAAGAGAAATCCAAGATCCGGACAACATTTACAAAGACATTTTATGGAATAACAAGGAAATAATGATTGAGGGTAAAAGTGTCTTTTACAAACATTTTTTTGATAATAATATTAAATACACCACTGATCTGCTTTATGAAATGTCAAATATTGCATCTTTGAATGTCGTCAGGGGTGCAGGTTTGAAGAACTCCAACTTCCTAATGTGGACAGGTCTAACGCAATTAGTTCCATTGAAACTGCATTGTAATATGCCCAACTTGAAAGTTATCTTTGATTTGGAAAACTATAAATGTTGTGACTCTTATTTTTATCTTATAAAGCAAAAATATGAAAAACCAAGTAAGTGGAGAAAGGCGAAGGAAGAATTCAATCTAGAAGACAAAGTTTCAGGGGCTTTTGTGATGCCACTGAGAGTTGCTAATGAACCTTATTTATGCTCCTTTCAGTATAAGGTTTTAAATTCAATTTTATATACAAATGAATTACTTTGTAAAATAGGGAACGTTTCAAATCCAAACTGCACTTTTTGTCAACAGACTATAGGAACAATATCTCATATTTTTTTGCCTGTTCCTTTGCTACATCTTTTTGGACAGAGGTCTTTAAATCAACTTAAAACTTGCGAAAGCCTCACGCCAGAATACCGTGATATTATATTAGGGTTCTCAGAGGAGAACATGGACCTTCAAAATTATATACTTATTTTAGGAGATCGTACTTGTGGACATGCCGTTGCAAAGAAATAAAACCATGTTTCAGCCACTTCAAAATAATTTTGATCAATAAGTATCAAACCGAAAAATATCTCTCTTAAATTAAACAATTTAAATTTGTTCAAGAAAAAATGGAAAATGCTCGAGGGAATAAATTTTGGACAGTAATTAAGTCCACAATTATTTCACCATAGTTTATCTACTTAGTAAAACAGTTTTCACTTTAATCCTTATTATTCTTACTTTTCTACTTAAAATAACCTGTTAAAAAATGATTGTGGAAATATAAAAAAATTAATAAATGAGAAATAAGAACTGCAAGTTGTCCAAAGGGCACGTCCCATGCCAAGCTGTTTATAATAAATTAATGACTGATGAGATGAAATGAAAAACTTGAGCAGGTTCTCATAGCTCAGCACATAGTATTTGAAAAAATAATAGTTATGCCCAAAGGCAAACAATGAAAAATCAAAGGGGCCATTTGTAATGTGCCTGTAGATTGTGATCAGACATGCAATGTTTTGCCTAGACCTCCGGAAAGGTCAGGAATAATCTTGCTTAAACTTAAAAGAAAGCTTGCTTTTAGAGGTCATGTTTATTTTCAATCTGTACGACCTGACATTGTGCTCAGTGTCCTAAATTAGCTCAGGGTGAACAATCCTTTGTACGGAGACATAGCAGTTAAAATTGAAAACATTGACACAGATCTGACTGAACTACAGCTGCAAGGTAGTTCCGAAGAAGATGTACTCTGTCTAAATAGTGATTTACCTTTCAAGCAGAAACCAACAGACGATCCAAACGAGGAGTCAAAATGACTCACGCAAAAAAAAATCGCTCTCAAATAAAAGCTTTTATTTTTACAAGTATTCACAGTTATGCAGCAAATTATACCTCATTTTAAAGGTTATTTAGTAAGCTTCAAGGGAAAAAATATATCAGCAGAGAAAAATCATACACTAGAAAATGAACGTAAACAACTGAGATCTGCAAAAAATTTCGCAAACATCGTTTTCAAAGCGACCTAGGCCTATCAAGTTGGTCACCGAGAATTTTTAGTCCATTCGGAGAAAGTTTCCTTACCATGTGACCTTTACATGTCGAAAATTTCACAAAGATCGATCAAATTACGAATTTTTGAGAATTTTTTCAATAACGCAACTGGTAATCTGATGCGTAAATCAATAGTACGGATCCAATTGCATATTTTGCGAGCCATTGCTAAGCAGTGATAATTCAATTTTCACATCTGTCATCACAAACGAGTCCAAACATTCTTTTATTGCCAAAATATCGGTCCTAAAGGATAGAAAATGATTTTCTACATCGAAATATATCGAAATATAAGCAAACAACAAGTTTTAGAGGGAAAAAAAGAGAGCGAAACGAAGGAAAATAGCCGGCGAACAACACGTGTTTGTCCTGTGTGGATATTTAACTGCAAACACGCATAAAATTATCTCTGGCCTTTTCGTCATTTTCTCTACGTTTCCTCGCTTTTATATGGCCTCGAAAGGATAAAGATGGCTTCGCTTATCCCTGGAAATGCTTTCAGTGTCCTTTTCTGGCTAAATTAGACCTTTAAAACCTTTTCCAAGCATATTTTAGTTTCGCCAACGGGAAACTACTGGCGGCTGAGTGCGTGCATTCAAAAGATGTGACCGGAAGTGACTGTGATGTAGGGGCTTCTATTGACTGATTCCGTTAAAACTTGGCTTCTGATTGGC
>BLFK01000587.1:60842-63342 GCA_014634185.1 Astreopora myriophthalma | reverse complement strand
AGCTGTTGAAGTAATAAAATCAAAGTGTTGTTAATTATTTGTGAGTCAGAGCTATTTATTAACTAATTATGGTTAGTTTTGCGATTATAATTCGTGAACTTGAGACTAGATTTTCGTAGCCAGTTGCAAAATGGCAACTTAATTTTTTTTTATTTCGAGCCCTGGTTTGGGGTGGTAAAAAATCTCAACCATCGTGGCTGATAACACAGTCCCATGGCGAGAGTGGTTCCTGTACTACACTGCACAAGGAAATTAGTAGAGTGAGACTTGAAAAGATTTCATGGCATGAAATGGCATCCACACCGCTGGTGTCATTTATAACAACATCACATCCAACAATGTTGTCCTGGAAAAACGTGAAGAAGAATGGAACCCTGTCATAATAGATTTTGGAAAAGTGCAACTTGTTACCAATCCAAAACCTGTTTCTGCACAAGAGGAATACCAAAGGTTGTACCCACATATTGTGCCAGAAATTGTTTGTGGAAAAGGGCTATAGAGTGTGGCGCCTAACATCTTTTCTTTCGGACAAATTGCCATAAGAATGTTAAATTTACTGCCCAACGCAACAGCTGTTTCTATAAATATGGCAAAGAAACTAACATCTGAGGATCCAGCAAAGCGGCCACCACTGAATGACTTTGTTGCTGCATTAGACATGCGGGTGTCAATTTATTTAAAAACTTACATTTGTGCGTTTTCGTTTTGCGAGGAGTTTGAATGAAGTGAATCAGTTGTCACCAGTCTTCATCCAAGGAACGGATTTCCCATGTAGTTTCCTGTCATAAAATTGTATGTTACAAAATCTGTGACACTATTGCAAAACTCAAAGTGGATTGTTTCATTTGAGTCACTTTTATTTTTAATATGTTAGGAAAATCCCACTACACACCCTGATTGTTATCCACTGTTTACAATAAAGATATTGTGATTTGTTGAAGGTAAAACACAAGGCACGCAATCAATAAAAAATAAGGAAAGAAAAACGCCAGATTGACCGGCAACAAAAATGTCCTTGCACACAACAAATGTATAGAATCCTGGTGTTGTGGTTTCGTCATTTCAATGCGTATACCCTTGGGATTTAGTCAAAGCAGAAGTGTCACCAAAATCCTCGTTAACTTACTATATTGGTTACTTTCCTGGACATGAGAACATGACAACTTTGTTCATAAATTACAAAACCTAATTGGTTGGGGATAGATTCAATCTACCATCTGACTAATTTGCATATTTTTTTAATGCCTAGAGTTCCTTATGGTTTCTCATAATTTAATGTCTTCAGTTCAGTTTTGTGAATGTTGTTTCTCTGATCATGATTTTGTCCACCTTTGTTTGTTTCAATGACATTTGGTCCCATGGGCCCGGTATATGGAAATTTAACAATAATTTGCATTTGCAAGGCAATGATTTTTGTGATTTTATTAATGTTCGTATCCAAGATTTATCTGGTTCTACTGAATGCTTTCCTTCACTTAGACTTTGGTGGCATTTCTTTAAATCTTCTAGTGGTATAGCTGAAGAGGATGAAGTTGTTGCACGCACTTCTGAATTCCAGCAACTTCAACGTCAGCAGAAGAAGGCCTTGCATGGATACCATATAAACAAAAGAAAGAACAGTTGGCTAAATATGCATGATGACATTCTATAACTATTCTGGGCTACTTACTAGGATGAAGCGTGGGAAAGGCTGGTCGACATAGTTGAGAATCCTATTGCTACAGAACATGTGAATACCTTTGCGGCCCAAGCCACTACCTCCGTGAATAAAAATGAAATCGTGAAGAGATTGCGGGAACAACTGATGATTCTAACGCCTATTGTTGAGCAGCATCACATGGTCCGATTTCATTACCGATTTCTGAACACCCAGTTAAAGGAAGAAGAAAACACCCAGGAAATGAAAGGAAGGTTGATAGCACGAGCTGGGAGCTCCAGTCATTGGCTGAATGATCTTGTACAGGAATTAACAGACTCTCCTGATACTGAGGTCTTAGACAATTTACAAACGACGTCCCATGATCCTATGACACAAATATAATTTTGATTTGATTTCAGAGCCCTTGTCAGAACTGGAATCCTTTCATCGTTAACTTTTTGAAAATTTGCCATTGTCTGAAGTAACAGAGCATAACTTCATACCAATAGACAATGAACTAACGGACAACGCATTGTTAGAATCTTTGGAAGTAGGTGGAAGATGCAGAATGTTTGTTGGCTGAGGAGCAAGTTAAGGGTGGACAGAGGTTATGGAGCTCTGACAAACATTATACTCTCCATCAAGTGGCCTCAACAAATGTTCGCAATTTAATACCACCTCTACAGACTATCTGCTTTCCCTAAATCCACAATCCGAAGAACAACCGCTATTGGATCAGCTTGGCAACATTTTTTATTCCCTAGTAGACGAAATGATGACCAGTACGACTGAATGATCTTGTACCTTTTGTTCTTCAAAGTCGATCTCTCAACTATCCTATTTCCCTTCCCTTCATGCCTG
>BLFK01000587.1:48342-50842 GCA_014634185.1 Astreopora myriophthalma | reverse complement strand
ACCAGGGTACTCCATTTTCAAAAACTGTTGCTTTTTTCCAAAATACAAACACCTCTTTAAAAATTCCATTGCCATTAACTGCAGGAAATATTATTACAACCATTTGTTTTGTAACTAATACACACCCTTCATACAATGACCATACCACACCATTTCATATAATTACCATACCACACCGGATGGTTACACAAAATTCACATTACCTCCACATAGCACTAGACACATGGTCACATTGCGAACCTATTTTTCTGTCAAGTCACAGATATGTTCAGGAAGCAATTGTTGTGTGATCATCAACTAACTTCCATACACGGGTTGAAATTTGATATGTGAGCAGTTTTATCACGAGATCGAGAATTTTAGCACTTTGTGTGTTCAAGTGTGTGTTGTTGTTGTTGCTGTTTTTTTTTGGCTAATGATTAATAGGTAAGCTTACTTTTACTACACAACGGCCCAGGTGAATCACAATCAAACTTCACTTACAGGTTAGCACGTTTTATTTTTTTATTCTATTGCCTTTATGCAAATTAGCCTAACAAGCCTCATTAGCACGTATGAAATTCAATTGAAATTTTTGCTCTAAAATAAGTCTAGGAGGAGTAATTTACACGAGTAAAACAGAATTACAAATTATGTGCCATTTTTTAACATAAGTCCATATACTTAATTCATAAATGGCAGCAAATAAATTATCCTTTTGTCTTTATGTTAATTAATACGCCATTATGCATATCTTCTCTCGGGCAGATTAACCGCGTCAAACCTGCATTTGGCAGAAGACCCTTTTGATAGTTATGAATGCTTTAGTTTTTAGTAAACTGTTTTATTGTTCGAACGTGTGGGCCAAATGCTTGAAGTTAAATATCAACAAACTACAATCAGTACAAAATTTTGCGTGTAGAATAGTAAGTGGAATTCTGAAATATGATCATGTTATGCCTGAAATAAAATGCCTTAAGTGCCTTCCAGTATCCTGTCAGCTTTACTATTGCAATGCTATCTTGGCTTTTAAATGTATGAATGGTCGTGCCCCTGAATACCTGAGCACTATTTTCACCAAACCTTCTGATGTAAATAGATATACATGTACAACCAGGAGTTCCCAATTGTTAAATGTCCCTCTTTTTAAAACTGGACAGAACTTTTTATTACCGAACTGTTAGCATTTGGAATTCCTTGGAATCGAATTTAAAACTTTGTGGTAACGAAATAATCTTTAAGAAGAGTTTAAGGAACAAACTTCTCAGGGATTTTTTAGGAAGTAATTGATACAGTGATAAGTAGTTATGTAATTCATAGTGACGAGTAGTTATTTTAATTTTGTAAATAATTTAAATAATTATGAAAATTATTTTTTATAATTATTATTATTCCTGAAAAGCCCCTTTGGGGAGGTTCAATAAGGTATCTATGTACGTAATTACCCTTGATTGACTAACACAAGTGCCAAAGTAAGTAAGTAAGAAGTTGAGTAGCCACTTCAGTGGCTTGTCTTTTTTGAAAAACCAACAAAAGCTAAAGAGATTGCCACTTCTCATTAATTACTATAAGGGCCTTTTTCATCCGTCCCAAAAACTGTGCATTTGGGAGTACATAAGTTTGGCCATGACTTACAGCTACCAGTATAGCAAGCGAACTTTTTGCCTAATCAAAGAATATGTTTTCAAACACACGCAGTGCATGCATACAGGACAAAACAAATGGGTCTCTTGAAGGTCAGGTGTTCTTGTGGCTACTGCCTCCCTTCTGGAAATGGTGTTGTAAGTGGACAAGTCTAAATTTTCACAGGACACCCAATACCCTTCAGGATTTTCAAAATGGTGGACTACCAGTTGACTCTAGTAATGTCTCTCGTGACTCGTGTAATCTGGTTCATGTCTGACTCTGGTAATCGTTGAATGAATCTGATTGAGTTTCTTTGGATTCATCTTTGGTATTTTGCCAAGTTACAGCTTGACATCTTGGCCAACCAGTAGGTCATGGCCCATGAAGATCTTGTAACGATATGATTGCGTGACATTGAAAGAACTTTCTAGATTGCAGAATGTTCAGGAACAGTAGTTCTTTATAGGTGTTACGAGTTATGTTATTTATAGAACGTTAATCATTTAGATTGTTCTAGAGCATCACGTAGCACAGCCTATATAAGAAAGCAAGGCAAAGAGTTGTTGTTGAGATAGCCATCCAGTAGAGATTCTAATGTGGATTATTACGTGATGTCAATTAAACAAGTAGGCTTAGTAAGCACTTTTGTCTTCTTTGTTTAATACCATTGATTGGCTGTCCTGTTGACGGATCAACGAGTGTTCATTGAACTAAACAAGAACGTTACTGATCTTTCCACTTGTCCTTCTCCCTGTCCTTAACATCATTTGGCTGCGACTCAAACCCATTCAAGGAGAAATGTTGATTCAAAAGTTGACTTAAAAGACAGTTGTTTCTATTTTGCAATTAACCCTTCGCTGAAAACTGTACTTCAATGCTATTTCAGATCAAAGCA
>BLFK01000587.1:33342-45842 GCA_014634185.1 Astreopora myriophthalma | reverse complement strand
AAGCATAACGACATAAGAGGGCCGTTATGTCGTTATGTTAGCAATGTGAACATGCAGACATAATGACATCGACATCGACATAACGACAGAAGGAAAAAAACTGAACCTTTCTTTATGTCGTTATGTTCGTGTAGTTGTGACGTTATGTTTCTGCTGAAACAAGTGTGAACAACATTGACATAACGACATAACAGAGAACCAATCAGAGCGCGGAAAATTATGGAGTCCAGTCCACCTCGGCAAAATCCAACATGGCGGCTCCCTTTCCACTCGAGGTGCAAGTACAAGAAGTGATACGTGATGTTGATATCGATGAGATTTTAGCAGAAGCCGTCCGTAGCTTCCCGGTCTTGTATAATAAGAGTCTTAAAGAATTTAAGGACAATCAAATGAAGGACAATGCGTGGAAAAAAGTGGCCGAGCAAGTACCCGGGATAACCTCAGGTAGATGATAACTCGTTTCGCTTTGTAATTTTAAAACCTTAATGCTTCTTTTGATGTTGTTAGATGTTTACCACTTAAACCATCAACGAAAACAGCAAGCTCTTTAAGGTGTGAACAAGTTTGATTGTCAAGAGTTCAAAATGCATAATAACCAGAAGCGGGGTAAACTGTATTTCGTTGATGTAATTAATCTAAAACGTACGTGGAGTTGTATGACGCTGATGCGAAAAAAAGGTTCAAGAATCTTAGAGCAAGATACACAAGAGACAAAAACAAAGTAACAAAAAAGAAGAAATCAGGGGGTGGAACAGATGAAGTACAAGAGGCCAAAAAGGAAACTTCAGAGTTATACTCATACCTGGGCTGGTTGGATTCACATGTAACCCGGCGGCGGCGAAGTAAAGGAAGCCTTGTTCCTGGTGAGAAAAGCTCACAAGCTGAAGAAAGTGATGATTATCAGTCTAGGTTAGATGAATCTGAATTGGAATCTGGAAGATCTGAACTGGAGAGTAGTGTAGAAACCTCTACCTCAGAAGAGAAGTATTCCAAAGCCACAGGCAATGTATAATGTTGAGGTAGAAATGTTGAAATGCATGACACAATGTTTAAAGAAACCTCCAGAAAAAGAAAAGGATGAGGATGAGCTCTTTGGGTCATTTGTAGCTTCTCAATTGAAGGGTATGAGCCCTGAGCAAAATGCCATGGCCAAATATCAAATCAATCAGATATGTTTCCAAATCAAGATGTCCAATATGGGAATGCCTGGCTCAGGATATTCTAGCCATCAGAATATGCAGGGTTTCCCTGCAAGGCAAACTTTTGCACCACCGCTGAGCCCACAAATAGCCAGCCAACCTTTTTTACAAGAAAATCAATATACTTTACTTTCCTGATTGTAAATAGGATAGACACTGCCTACTTTATTTACCAATGTTTCTTTTAAAGCAAGTTCTCTGCCAGGGAATCACAGTTTAATTAACTGTGTATGTTGAAACACAGCTCTATTGGTTTAAAAGTTAATATATTTTGGTTCATGTTTGTCATTATATTAGAGGACTGTATTTAATTCATCTTGGTATGGTGAAGAACCGCACTGTTATTTGTTAATTTGTCGGTTGCGTTTTAAAAAGAGAACTCACGTAGCTTAAACTAAAGGACGTAAAATTAATTACTGCTTTTGTGATGGTTTATTAACCAGTTCAAAATGTAACATTATCAACACAATACAGCATACTAACTCAACATTTTGTTAGTGGCACCTAAGAAAGGTAAAATCGCCTTACATGAGATTTTGTCATTACAATATATGTAACTTAAATGACTACCTGTACTGTACTTACAATAAATTGTTATTTCTTTTAGTCACAGTCAACTAAACTTTATCTCTATTAACATATTTAGGAAAAAACAACAAAAGTACTTTTTAAATAGCAAAAACAGTCTATCAAATTCTGCTTTTCGCCGCCACTTTAGCCTTTTCTGTTTCCATCATACATTAACAACAGTAAAGCTAGATTTGCAACGGTCATTTGTTTCGTTTTCTGTATTGTTCATGATAATAACAACAACACTGTTTTAGTTCACAAGAGATTCGATTTGGATGTTTATACCAACTTTGAATGCTGTACTGAGTTTCAACGGTTCTCAGCCGCGCCTGGGGCCGCAGCTACGTACGTAATCCCATTGCCATGCAACCTGCCCTTCAGGTGAAAGGAAATACTGCTTAAAATTCTCGCGGACAACGTTGGCTTGGTAGCTGAACCTCCCTCCATGGGCTTGAAAGGATCGGAAACAACCTTCGTTGTTGGCAGTTATCTTACGCCAATCCCCAGACTTAACTGCTCCATTGTTATCCTCACTGTCAACGAAGCCTTTAGGGGCATAGGAAGCATTTTCAGTTAGACGAAGATAATTGTGTAAACAAACACATGCCAGCACAATTTTTTCCACTGTTGCAACATCAGCTCTTATTGGACGACGGAAAATTCGCCAGTAAGATTTTTTCGTCAGTAAGATTTTTACCAGGATAAGGTCGCATTTGGTATGGCTTTAGTGGTAATCCCTCATCTACAACAGTGACGTAAGGTAGTTTTTCAGCACATCCTTGCACGTGCTCTGCTGCTCAGACGTTTAAGCCGTTACTCTCTAAAGCTTTGCCAAAGGCAGAGTTTGCAAATGCACCTGAGTCATTACTTCTACCATACTGCCCTACGTCAACAGCTGTAAAGCAGTAATTAGCATCACCGTAAGCCAATAGCACAATGCTAAATGTGCCTTTGTAATTGAAATAGTTCAAACCGGAATTCTTCGGGCATTCGATAACCACATGTTTCCCATCACCAGCGCCTATACAATGCGGAAAATGCCACAGAGTAGAAAATTCTTCAGAAATTTTCTTCCACTCTTCTGGATTTGTGGGTGTTGGCAGATACATTTCGCGTAATTGTGACCAGATTGCGTTACAGGTTTCCCGTATAATCATTGAGACTGTTGATCTACCAATTCGAAAGCTAAATGCCTGGGATTGCTGTGAATCACCTGATGCTAGGTAACGTAAGGTAAGGGTGAGTCTTTCAGCCGCTGAGATGGATGATCTGAGTTTCGTCGACTTTTTGGAAATAAGTGGCGCAACCAGAGATAACAAATGTTCAAACCGCTGAGGTCTCATTCGTAAGTACCTGGGTATAAAGATATTCAAAAGAGGTTTAATCATTGTACACCAGGCAAAATTTCCAGTAAGAAGTACTTGAAGAAGAGAGGTCTGGGAATGAGGCTTCCTTGAAACCAATTACAATTACATCCCCACATTATTCCCCATGTACAACAATCAGGCTTATTAAGAAGCTATCATTTCTGCATTTTTATCACGATTGTGAAACGAGCACGGTTGTGAAATCAATTAGTTATATACCTGATTAATAATTTGATAATGACAAAAAAAAAAGCCGGAACGTTTCACTGAGATCCGGGATGTTTATACTTCTTTACCTGAAATAATATTCCCGATCACCCAAACTAAGCTCCCTGACAAGGTTGTGGTACTGCCCGTGTGCTCGCTCTTCTAGTCTCCTCCTGAAAGATAGGGCGCACCCATTTTGTTCTTGTAGATGATTTTTTGGCTTGAAGTCTTCGTTGGCGGCGTCTTCGTAGTAAAAAAAACAAGATGACAGCAAACGCAACAAGGAGTGTTGCATCCGCCATTTTTTAAGTCTTTTGACTCCGGCTCTCTTAAGTAGTCACTATGTCGATGTTCACACTACCGACATAAGCTCTTATGTCATTATGTCATTATGTTATGTCGTTATGTCGCAAGTGTGAACCAGGCTAAAGAGATTTATTTACAATTTTTTTATTTATTGTTCATGTTGGTATACTTTCCTGCATCCACCTTATAAGGATTACAGCCCAGATAATCAGCGTTTAGCAGTGTTCGACTTATATGGTTTTGAGGAGTGGTGTTGACAATTCTCTACCAAAGATATGTATTTCTAAATAAACTTGATTGATAACATATGACCATCATCTTTACGCGTAATTACCCCTTCAAGTGGATAGAGTGTATTTCATATACCAGTGAAACAGTTTGCTAACAAATGTGTGCAAATTAAATCTGGATTTTAGGCTGTCAGGTTCTCATCAATTTTTCATATAGTTATAACTAATATTACTAAATATATTAATAAAAAAGGATGCATTACACATTTGGTATGATGATTTTCAAAGAATCCATGCTGCTGATTAATTCCTTTTTAAACTATTTACTATTTTAAAAATAGGACATATTTCTAAAAATAGGTTTGCAGGTTTCAACTGTATATCAATTTGAAATTACAAATGTAACATCAAAATATTAGAGGAGAATAATAATATTATTGCTGATAACCTGGCATTGTTCAGCAAAAATTCCACTGCCAATGAACAGAACCTTCATTAAAAAAAATAATCCTTGAAGGTTTCTCTAACTGACGTGGTATCAAGGGATGCATTATGCCTTGTTGAGGGGACAGCAAGGGGAGCGAATCCATCTGCAGATGACTCTTGATGCCAGCTACCTGGTATTAGATGGCCATCTTCCTCTCGATCAGCAAGTCCAACAGGGGTGTAGGTACTGCTAGATGAACTCCTTCGTAGGTAGTTGTGTAGGCCAAGAGCAGATAAAATTATCAGCTCTACAGTATCTGGTGGCAACAGAATTGCAGACCTGAAAATATGCCACCTATTGGCAATGATGCCAAATAAGTTCTCAGATATTCGTCTTGCTCGGCTATGCCTGTAGTTGTAGATCCTTCTGTCCTCGGTTAAACCATTCTGTGGATATGGCTTCATCATGTTCTTCTTGAGGGCAAAAGCATCATCCCCAACAAAAACATATGGGACTTTCGTTACCCCAAATGGCAAACAATCTGGTGGGGGGAGAACAAGTGAGCCATCTTCAATACCTTTGGCTATTCCACACTTGTTCCATAATCCCCCATCAGATACTCGTCCATTAGTACCCACGTCAGCATACAGACATTCGTAATCTGGACCAGCAACAGCCATTAGAACTATAGAGTGGGTATTCTTGTAATTGTAGTAGTATGACCCAGCTTTAGCAGGGCATTGCATGACAACATGCTTGCCATCAATGGCACCTAAACAATGTGGGTTGTTCCACTTTTCTTCAAATTTCTTTGCTACCTCCAACCACTCTTCAGTTGAGGAGGGAATGCTGACGTGATTGGGCATGAAATGCTCCTTTAGAGCCTGGCACACTTCTCTTATCATGTAAGAAATTGCAGCAATTGATATTCTGAATTGAAAGCTCAAAGAGCGAAATGTTTCTCCAGTTGCCATGAATCTTATAGCTAGAGTTAGCCTTTCTGGGGCTTTTACAACTTTTGCACCACCCAATAGTTCCTGCGGAGTGATAAAAGGCTCAATTTTGTGTAGTATTTCCCAGAAATCGCCATAGTTCATCCTCATCATTTCTTTGTAACCGACCGAGTCTTCTATCATGAGCTCTTGGACGATATTATTGAAGCTTCCTTTCTCACTTCTTCGTCTGATCCATGCTCTTGTTTTCCCTCCAGGTTTTCTTGTATTTTTGCCATCATTTAGAAGCTCATTTATGACAAAAGCAGCTAAGCATTTACGTTTTTTGTGATGTGCAATGATGGCAGCTGAAAACTCCGCCATGTTTTACGTCATTTCTATGGAAACGTGCGTGGAACGATGGGTAATCTTAACCTACAATTCTCTGTTTCGTCATACTTGTAGAGTGGTTGTATAGTCCGTGTATAGTACGTTTGAACACCTTACCCAACAACGCTATACAATGTCGATCATACAAAGTCGAGTGTTGTATAGTGCATGTATAGTGCGTTTGAACAGGCCTTTAAACGTAAGTTGACAGTCTCGACTCGATCCTTGTGAGAATCGAGACTTGATTCACTCAAAACTGTACTCAATCCTCAATACTCGATTCTCGCCAGAAGCACCCCTTTTGTTATTCAACGAGTAGCGATTCGAGTTTCGAATTTCGAGTTTAAAATAATCAGAGCTGTTCTATATGCACGAGTAGATGTTACAGTTACAGTATCTGTAGCCACTCCAACAATGCCATGATTTGAGCCTGGTTTCCATATGATTGTAATGATCGCAAGAACACCCTCATAACAATGATCGCTGCAACATATGGAAACTACATATACATGGAAACTATACTATACATACTATTGCAATCATTGCGACTTCGATCGCAGAGAGGAATTTTTCTATCTCTACGATTGAAGTCGCAACGGTCAAAATTTCAAGAAAGTGGCCTATTTCTCGATGAAGCAACACACGGTGTACTACTGTAGGCGTACAGTGTAGTCACTACATGTAGCAACCGTTGTAGCTGCTTTATGAGCGCTAGGACTCCAAGTCTTGTCCAGTTGATCGAACAATCAGAGTCGCTATAAAAACAGCTTATTGATTCCGCAAGGAAACAACACAATTGTTCAACTTAAAAATTCGCTCCTTGCCTATAAAATAAATTGATAAACGTTTATCAAACACTGTATAAAAATCCAAGGAAACGTCTGAAATGACGTAATTTAGATACACGTCTCAGGCGGTTTTCAATCTTCGAGCAAAAATAGCTTCACAAAGTAAACATTGCATTTGCATATGGATACTGTGCAATACAACGCTCCTCAAATTTCTGAATTCCAACTGATAAAGCCAAAATGTATTACAATGAGTTGAGTGGAAATGAAAGCATGTTTCAGTGAGGTAAAGTTGTCACTAATATAAGGCCATTGTTTAATAGCCAGCCTTGGAACCACACTCTCGTGCCCTAGGTCACGTGCTAGTCAACAAAAGTCATGCACATGATTCCAATTTGGCGGATGTCTTCAGTTTTCTTTACAAGACACAGCTGTTTACCAGACTAATGCTCATACAAGGAATCTATGCAATTTTGTCTATTCAGTTTTGTATTACTTAAAATTACATTTATGGCATGCGTGACACTTGTTGGCCTTTTATACTTAAACGCTAAGAACAAGTGGATAGAAAATCCCGGCCTTTAATTGGAGGAATTTTTTTGTGTGTGTGATAAAATTTTTGCATGTGAATGCTTTACATTGAATTTCAAAGTAGCGGATCAAAATCTCTACGCTGTCATTGGAAAAATGCACTTGAAAAGCTGTCATTGTTTTCCAAATTTTTGCAAAGTTGAGCGAGTTTCAATTACGTATAAGCGATGGTTTCCTAACTCATGAAAGCAAAACTAGAATAATTAGACTTCGCTCAAGAGGAAAAGGTATTTCTGAAATAGTAAGAACCCTTGCAGAAGATGATGTGAAAATTAGCCATTGGGGTGTAATCACGTTTCTGAAGAGAAATGCAGACAGGCTCTCGAGAGAGAGTGCCCCGAAGACAGGGCAGCCGGCCAAAGGAGTTACAGTAGAAATGATGAACTTCCTCGATGCAGAAATGGTGAGGAATGATGAGATGCCTTCCCCAGAGCTAACAAGATGCATCCGTGAGCGATTTGTAATGCAGTTCTCTCAAGTTTGTCTTGCCGACATAACAGGCGTTACAGCCTGCGCAAGAAAATGTGTAGACAACACAGGATCGTGATAAATTGGCAATGGCATCTTTGGCACTAAATAAGTTCTTAATCTTGTATGGAGCAAACACTAACTTGATGACAAAGCCCGTGTTTTCACAAGAGATGTTTACCTTGGTTTTGTTTTAACTTTACTGAGGTGAAATTTTTAATCGTGTTAACACAGCAGCAAACCTCAGTAAATGGCGGCAAAATCAAAAGTAAGCCAACCCAGGTTTGTCAACAGTTGAACGCCTCATCAGGCATGGTTTAGCTCAGTAACTGACGGTAACCAAGGGAAATGCAGACTGTGTCGCGACATGTTGGCGACACGTTTTCAAGCGTTCAGTGAGCCAGTGAAAGAAAATGGATTGCAGCGAAATGAGCAGGTAAGATGCTGAAAAATCCCCATATTTTTGTTAAATTTTCTTTTCTTACACATTTCATCAAGAAATGGCTTTCCCGCCGGCTGAGCTTGCAAAAGAGGTGGGAAATGAGGTTCTCACACACTGAAGGGGGGGTGGGCCCAAGTTAGGATGTCACGTGTCCTGCTAGTCCCGTTACTCAGTTTTTCTGTTTCTTGCCATACGAGCAACAACTTTCTTCATTATTGTTGGTTTTTTTCATTATTTTCTTCCCCAATATGCCTCCAAAATCCAGGGCCGCTGAGCGACTACTGCCTCACAATCGCAGTCCGGATAAGTCTGGCAGGAAAAGATCGAGAGAGGAGTCCGATGCCACAGAAAATCGACATGTCGAAGGTCGTTCTCGTAGCTTGAGGAGTTCCCGCCACCACTCTCGATCTCCTTCAGGAAACGCCGCTCGGCCATTCCCGATTCACCAGAGGCCGAACACACACCAGCCTGGGACGGCCAGGTTCAATACGAACTGAATGCCAAGGTTCTCGAGAAACTGAAGGAGGCCGCAGATGCTAGCGGCGAGAGAACGTAACGAGGTGCTCAACAAAGGTAAGAAGCTTTTACTGGAGAGAAATAAACATATTATGCTTGCCGAAAAATATGGCTGGGAGACAGTGGATTGCTACATCCAGGAGCCACTTGTATGCGACTCTGACGAGGAGAAACGCATCAAGCATGCAATAAAGGAAAGCAAAGCACTCAAATTGGAATCAAAAACCTCGCTCACAGCTCTCAGCTCGGCCCCAGCAGCCGTACAGTTCTCAACAGAATTCCCCCATGCCTAGGCACATGGTGATTCCCGCCTCCAGGCCAAAGGTCGAATTGGGGCCGAGTGAGTCTTGTTTTTGCTGTGGGAGATCAGGCCATTTTGCACGGAACTGCCGAGCACCCATCCCCACGTCCTCAGCCGGGAAAACATTTTGATTGTGGACTGCACCAAAAAGGCTCCGAAGAGCTATATGTTCAGAATCAGAATTGATGACCCTTCTGTGAATGGCAACTTATTTCACTTGTATAATAAATTAGGAATTACAGAACATGAAATGAGAGAGGATGTTTATGATGATGTTGCAGACTCCATCATTGTTGGTAGCCCACCTGTTTCCAGTTGTTGTTCGCTAGTTTACAGTTGTACACAGGGGCCTGTCCATGTAAAAGGTTGTTTGAAAAACCATCTGGGTTTTTGGCAGAGAATTCAAGCTAACCAATGGCTTTCTGTTATAAGTGACGGCTATGCCCTCCCATTCCTTGAGTTACCACCTTGGCACGAAATGACAAACCACAAATCTGCTTTCGAAGAAGAAGCTTCTGTCTCGGGGCAAATCCTGGAACTGCTTTATGCAGGTTGTGTGACAGAGACAAACCGGTTGGACGTTCATGTTATCAGTCCCCTGGGGGTAGTTAGGAATGGTAGCAAGAAAAGGATGATCCTGGATCTCCAATGTGTTAAAAAGTACTTGCGAATCCCCAAATATGAGGACATTCGGACAGTGCATGACATTTTCTCGTTTGCCGATTGGTTTTTCAAGTTCAACTATAAGTCAAGGTACCACCACATGGATATAATTTCTTGGTTTCAGCTGGACAATACAAGGGCAAAGGAAGTGTTTTGTCTTTTCAGTGCTCCCATTTGGTCTGGCATCTGCCCCCTCTGTTTTCACAAAAATCCAAAAAGCAATTGTTAAGCACTGGCGCTAACAAGGAATCAGAATTTTCACATACCTGGACAATGGGGCGGGGGCAGGAAAGAGCTATGCCACAGCCTCACCAGCATCCAACATCATCAAGGGGGACATAGCTGCTAGCGGATTCATCACACATCCAGAGAAATGCTGCTGGGAACCTACTCAAGTGGGTGACTTGAAAGGGTTTATCCTCAACCTGAAAGAAGGTAGCATCCACGTTCCCCCAGAACACATCACCAGACTACGTGAACGTATTACCCTTTTTGCCCAGGGGTTATTGCGTGAACGTTGCAGGTACTGAAGTGTCAAGCAGCTGGTCAGAGGCAAAGTATGGAGAGCTCCACATGGAGGGAACTCAGGGGTGTAAGGTTGGTACTCCTGTCAATGGCAGACAAGCTTTCAGGGAAAACCGTACGCCACAGGACTGATAACATCAACATGGAAAACATCCTCAAGGTGGGAAGCCCACGCCCAAAACTGCATGCCGAGGCTGTCGCAATCTACACTCTCTGTGGACAGCACAGTATTTCACCCGAACCAGAGTGGATCCCCCAGGAATTGAACGTTGAGGCTGATTCCCTGTCCAGATGGGTGGACTATGATGACTAGATGCTTAACCCAGATATTTTTGCAGCCTTGGATATTTTGTGGGGGGCCCACACTGTCGACAGGTTCTCTCCCTTCAAGACACACCAAGTTGCTCGTTTCTGCAGTTGCTGGCTTAACCCCTGTGCTGAAGGCATTGATGCATTTACTCTCTGGTGGGCAGGGGAAAACAATTGGATGTTCCCCCCACCATACCTGATACCACGAGTGCTTAAACATATGGACCATGGCCAGGAGTACGGGATGCTTCTCATCCCACTGTGGACATCTGCTCCCTGGTGGCCACTCATCACCAAAGACGGAAGGCACCCGGAGTCATTTGGCCTCGACTGGATGGACATCCCCCAGTCGGCGAATATGTTTCTCCCAGCAAAACCAGGTGCCTGCATTTTAGTGGAAGGCCAGACTACCCTGTACTGGCACTCTTTTACCCACCCTCGCCTCCCAGAGGCTCACAGAATCCCATTCTGGTGACTTCAGACTGAAAGGACTCCTCTGGATCCACTACAGCACATAGGATGTAGTTCGCAACGGTCCCCAGGATACAGACTCCTAACTGATCTAGTCAGAGAATGGCAAAGGGTAGATTCCATGGGCCGACGAGGGCCCTACGTTGATACTATCCTGCGAGAGGCTTTATTGCCTGCAAGATGACATGGCTGTGTATTCGGCTCACATGCAGTTTTGTTGCCTGTAAGGGGCGTTATGGGCCTGAGAGAGGCACATACGGACTGCAAGAGGCATCACTTGCCTGCGAGAGGCACATATGGCCTGCTAGAGGCAGCACTGGCCTGTGAGAGGCACCCATTAACCAGCTGAAGGCCTCATTGTTCAGGGGCACTGGCAGCCTGTGAAGCATTTTTTCTGGCGGATGCGAGTATATGTTGGCCCTTGCAATTCCGAACTTAGAGAGATCTAACATACTTCTACATGTTTCTTTGCCAGCTGCCCCCACCCTGAAGAATCTGAGGTGCAGTAGCCACCCTGACATACCTTCACTAGCTGATGCAGTACCTGGCATCATAATTCAGGACAGGGCTCCCAGTACTGTTAGGAAATACTCCGCTGCTTTTTCAGCATAGCAGAAGTGGGCAGAACCCAGAGGCATCAAAGTCATCCCAACATCACGTCCGGAGTTTTCCGTGTACTTAGTGCATTTGTTGCAGACATCTGACTCATTGGCTTCCATTCAAGCAGCAGCCTTCGGGGTGGCTTGGGCGGATCAAAAAGCCTGCTTACGGTCCCCCTCTCATCACACTCTGGTGAAACAGCTGCTCGAGGCATGCACAAGAATACTAGGAACCTGCCCCAAAAACAGGAAAATGCCCATCACAGCAGATCAAGTCAAGGAAGTGGTACGCAAGTTTGGCAGCGGTAACCTCAGCGAACTCCAGATAACTTGCCTGATTTCCATTGCTTTTGCGGCCTTCCTTCGCTGGGATGATCTTAAAGATTTGAGGCGTTGCGACCTGCTTATAACCGGTGACCTTATGTCCATCTCCTTGGCAAAAAGAAAGAACTAATTGGTCACACTGGTCACACACAGCCATTCTTCTTCCTGCCCAGTAGCAGTAAAGGAAAGGTTCCTGCTTGCTGGCGGACACCAAAAATCCAACTATTTATTCAGGAAGATATCTCATACCAAACACGGTTTTTCCCTCCGCCCGCAACCGCTGACTTATTCAAGAGCTAGCGAGCTCGTTAGGAAGCAGTTGAAAGCCATAGGGCTTAATCCCAAGCAGTATGGGCTGCACAGCCTTACACCCGGTGGGGCTTCCGCAGCAGCTGCAGCGGCAATCCCGAACAGACTGCTCGTGCACCATGGCAGCTGGCATTCGGAGTCTGCCAAGAACATGTACATCCAGGAAACGGAAGAAACCCTCCTTAAGGTTTCCCGGGCACTCCGGCTTTAGGATGCATTGGACCACTTTTCCAGTCTCAGGAATGTGAACTTTGGGAACTTGATCTTTTTTATTGTTTTGACTGTGCTTTATAGATGAGACATTTAAGCTTAGGCCTCACGGACAACTTCCTTACCCCCATTTAAGTTTAGGAATCAGCTACGTGCAATTTAAGTTTGCATTCTTTAATTTTTTATCTTGTGCTCTATACGTTGTCGGTCTTGTGTGGCAGACTAATGGCATTCGGTGTGTGAGAAATGGTTTTCCTGCCAGCTGAGCTTGCGAAAGAGGCGGGAAATGAGGTTCTCCCACACCGAAGGGGGGCTGGGCCCGAGTTAGGATGTCACATGCCCTGCTAGTCCCATGA
>BLFK01000587.1:21173-23673 GCA_014634185.1 Astreopora myriophthalma | reverse complement strand
GGATGCAGCTATTTGTCATAATTTGTTAGAAGCGGCTAAACGTAGCAAACCGGTTCTTTCTAAGAAGGAACCCATCTCTGCTGATATTGTTAAGAAGATCATCGATAAGTATGCTGGTCTTTCAGCTAATCTGAAGGACTTGCGTTTAGCTTGCATATGCTCGTTAGGTTTCGCGGGGTTTCTTCGTTATGATGAATTTAGTAGTATTTTGCATAACCACCTGGAATTTTTGCCTGATCATTTGTGTGTTTGTTCCTCGTGCCAAGAATGACGTTTACAGGGAAGGGAATAAGGTTTGTATTAAGAGGTTATTTAGTAATTATTGTCCTGTTGCCTTCTAGAAAGGTTCATTCTGATGGCTGAAGTAGATCTTAACAGCAATTTACCACTCTTTAGACCTTTTAAGGATTGTTCAAATCTTCCAATACTTATAAGCTGTGTGGAAGTAAGCTCTCATATACGAGATGTAGCGACGTATTTAAGAATTGTCTTAAGGATCTTGGCTTAGATTACAAGTTGTATGGCCTGCATAGCTTAAGATCGGGAGGGGCTACATCCGTTGTTACTAACAGCACCAGACAGTTTATCGGAACGTTTACTTAAATTACACGGTCGCTCGAAGTAGGACTATGCTAAAGACATGTATGTTCTTGAGGACGTATTTAAGCGTTTAGTAATAACTGATAATTTGGAATTGTAGCTGTTACGGTACATTAACTGTAGTATTCTTTTGTCAAATGCATTAATAAATGTCAGCTTGGATTGCCTGAGCATCCAACCATCATTCCTTTGGTGTTGTGTTTTCTATAGCATTTAAGGAGAAAATAATTTACGTTCGTCTGAGCGCAGCGAAATAGAACGTAAACAATGATGCAATAAGGACGATTATAAAATAATTAGGATAGTACGCACGCTCTCATTGGTCAATAGGTGTGTTTAGATGAGAGTATGTAAACACGGTGGTGACATCACACGAATTTTGATTGGTTGTGTTGTCAAACGCGCGTTTTGATTGGCTTGTAGGAAATATGAGCGTGTATCGAGAAAACCTGTTTCAATCAAGAAGTAAAACAAACAGCTTTTTCCTTCATTTATCGAATTATTTTTGAGAAATATTCTAGAAAAGCGATAGAGGACTTTTTTCCGTGTTTACATAGCCTCATGTAAACACTCTAGGGGTTGGGAGAATTCTCGACAGTTATGTAAACCCTCGACTGCGTCTCGGATTTGCATAACAGTCTCGAATTCTCCCAACCCCTCCTCGTGTTTACATGAGGCTATGTACACACGGAAAAAGTCCTCTATTGCTTAATTGATGATATACTGGTATAATTTATACTGAAAGATGGAATCAACGGCAAAATGTTAGCAGTAGATTTTCAGAAAGCCTTTGATTCAGTAAATAGGAATTTTTTGGTTAGTACATTGGCTGCCTTGGCTTTTCGAAAACAAAAACAATACCTGCATTTTCAAAACAATGAAATTGCCGAAAATTCATCACGCAAAACAAAATTGTTCACGAATCACGTTTAATTCAAATCTTCAATCACGGGTCGCGTATAATTACAAAAATTGGTTCACGTGGACATGAAAAGATCTTACCATCTTTGATCACGAATCAGGAATAAATAAAATTGCAAATCACGATTCACGGGAAAAGAAATCGCCCAATCACGCTTCACGTAAAAGGTATAGGGCACCCTCTGGTAAGAGATGCATACAGTTTATTTACTTTCGTTGTGTGCTCGAAGACACGTTTGCGTAGAGCTATTCATTGACTCCGACATTACTGAGAACCGAGCAGTTTTACAGACTTGGATGGAGAATCTGCTGACAAACTAAGGAAACTTGCTCGAACGTACTGTATATAATTGAAAATGTACCGAGGTCATCCAGATCACGTGATATTTGTGCCTGGACCCAAACTCAAATTCTCATAATAACACACACGCACACACCTCAATCAAACCAAAAAGCGCCCTATGGCTAACTCACGTGTCATATCACAGGGAGCCCAGACAATCTGTGTGGAACGGTTGATAATTTTATAGTAAAAGTATGAGATTTACCGAAAGTTTCGTCCTATAGCGACCTCTTGCCAAATGTGTGTATGGATCAATGCTAAATAAACGTTAAATTACCTCGTCTGTCGTGTTTTGGCGTCCTTTTGCCTCAGAAACGGTGTTCTGGAAGATTTTGAAATCGCCGATGACTGCCACTCTATAATAAAAAACAAGGGAGGAAACTGATTTTTCAACCACCCCAGAGCCGAGGTGATTTTTTGCCATAAAATCCCTACCCTGCAAGCAGAGGACCTTCGATCTTCCTACATAAGTCGGGAAGAGGAAGGGACTTTCCCTTCCTCTTCCCGACTTATCTAGGAAGATCGAAGGGCCTCTGCTCGCAGGGTATAAAATCCCGTGCTCAGCTTTCAAACCTCACAGCAGAACGGCCGAAACATTCACCTTTCGATCGAAAATCCGTCCAAATGGCCCGGAGC
>BLFK01000587.1:6173-16173 GCA_014634185.1 Astreopora myriophthalma | reverse complement strand
TAGTCTTCCGAGCTATCCGTCATTACTGTGACTTACACTATAAGCATTACTGAAATCCCCTACGTGTGACGTTTGACAATGACTTGACAAATAGACCCCGTTGATCACAAATACCAAGTGCTAGATATCCTCCGATTAAACAGAGCAATAAGCGTCAAAACTGTACGGAGAATATGAACGATTTGAAGTTGTTGTGAATATACTCTGCAGGAAGCCAAAACAAAGGACATTTTTCTAAACAGTTCCTAAGATCACATGGTGTATGAAAAACGGGCTACCCAGCGGAATCATGAATTGTAACATGGACTGCTTGACGTTTCTCTCTCGTGAGGAAAAAAAAATACATAACTCACTGGAAGAAGTTTGTGAAACTGACGATTTTCTAACAATAACAAGGGAATTGTACAAGAGAAATGCATTCTGTCAATATTGGAGATTTATTACAAGTGGGAAAAGGGGAAAGAGCACTTTGACCGTCTTTACGTAGCTGCGACCGATTGCAGTGAGTATTAAATACGTGGTGGTCCAAAATTCCTTGTTATTACCGATAGTCTACAGTCTTCATATTAGAGCAGTTTTCAAAATAGTGTCGAGAGTAGTTACGCCATTGCTTTGGTTTTGGTGATGTCCAACAAGAGGTTGACACATCGAATCAGTCCTTCAGAAGTGAGCCTAAACCCTCCGCTACACAGAATTCCTTTTGGAATGACTGGGATTATCACGATAAAAATTAAGGGGGGGGGTCACCGAGTGACAAGTTACAAGTTTAGAAGAAGAGAAGTATACCTAAACAACCTGTTCATGTCGTTGCCATGGTAACAATTGATGTCTAAAGAGTTGCTATGTTTCGACGAATACAAAATGACAATCTTAGAAAACGTTATTGGGACATTGGCTCAGGGTTTGTTTTGTTGTCGTTGCTGTTGTTTTTGTTTTTTCGTTTTGTTTTTCTTTGAAACCAGCCAAAATCACCTTAATCAATAGCTGCAATAATTTGCACCACACCTCAATAAGTCTTTCCCGTGAAAAGTAAAAGCTAATCTGACTGCCACAAAAAAGTTTCACATGGACTTGCTACGAAGAAGAGGCTGAAGCGAACATGGAAATGGCCGTTTCTATTTGGCACTGGTCTATTCTATTTGGCACTTTGTCTTAGTTCAACAATTTAGTTCAATTTATTTCATACTTTATCCATCTTCAAAGCCAGATGGTATATATTTTCCTCTACTTCATTTCTAGGATACTACATTAAGTCGAAGTTCGCTCCAGCCTCCTTCAAAGGAATTTTGCTATTTTTTTCCCTAAAATTCTTTTCCGACATCGGACAGAAGTTTGCAAACCGCTAGGTTTCCCTTCACCAGTCCCTGTACTGTGTAGGGAATATTATGCTTTGCGCAAAATCGTTGGAGAATCTTGGATGCTAAAGGAAAACTGTGCCGTGGCAGGGTTGGCCATACATGATGCTCCACTTGATAAGTAAGACCACCGCTGAACCACACGTTAAACATGGTGGGCGTGATGTCGCGTGTAGAGCGAACCTGCAGACTAATGAAGTCTGTGTGTTTCATTTCCTCGCTTGTGAAGATATCCATGGCGTTATGACCAACTGTGAATATTACAGAGATAAATAGGCCCCCGAATGATTGACCGATAAGAAGGAACATGACACGCGAGGAAGTCGTGTCTAGTAGCAAGGTGATGTAAATCACCGCAACATAATGAATAGCAAGCATGACGATCTCAGCGATCTTCATGGATAGTCCACCCACGAACTGATGTGTGGGCTCAAACTGGAACAGGAGGGACTGCAGCAACCAGGAAAACCGAGCAAAAGCCAACAGCGGCACGTAAAAAAAATTCTGATGTTTAATCAGGAACCTTGGAAGATCCTTTAGCTCTTCTGAGTCTCCTTCAATGATCTTCTCGGACCACAGCAACAATGGCATCGTAAGGATGTCAGGATCTCCCCCTGCTTGGGTGTGAACTACATTGGGTGCAGCATGATGATGATTGTGCTTCATCTTCCACCAGGAAACTGAGAATCCCTGCCACATGTTCCCTATGCACAGCCCTGCGATGTTGTTATACATGCGTTTGGTAAACACCTGATGATGTAGGAAGTCATGAGCCAGCCAACCACACTGCTGCCAGAAAAGAGCACACAGAATTCCCCCTATCACCGCCCCAGGCATTCCATTCAGCATCACGATAGCGGTGACACCTAAGGCTAGTATGGTAGCGTTAGATAATACCTTGAAAGCGTAATACAGCTTGGAAGATTCAAACGCTCGCGCCTTAATCAGCTCCGCTTTCATAGCTGTGATATCTCGGCGATATTCAATTTCCTTTTCTGTGATAGAGGGATCGGAAATAGCATCTTTTATCAGCTCTCCAACGTAAAACCGCGGCAGCCATTTATACGCTGTACTGGGATGGAAGGCATTGAATACATCGGTGGCCTCCTGTCCTGCATGGGTGAATATGATCCGCCCTCCAGGATGCTCCTCGCCAAAATCAGTCACATCATAAACTTTGTCCTTAATTGCAATCCAAGATGATGCACCATCACTGCCGTTGTTTTCTTTAAGCTCTTTCTCGGTGACGAATGCTTTGCTAGCCTTAGCACCTCCCTGGAATTTGTCACCCGTCTCTGTTTCAACTTTACGATAGGTAATGCTTTGCGCCATTTTGAAATCCTCTGAAGAAATTAAATATTTGGGTTAGCCACTACACTCATATAAAACAAAAACAAGAAAATTAAGAATTTAGTTATGTAAATTAGTTATGTACCCTTTTTTGCTCTCTGTAAGATGCAGAGGCGACGTCGAAGCCGTCATGCGTACATGGGGACTCTCAAGTTCAAATTTCACTCAACCATTTTGTCTTTCGCTGCCGTCAATTACCTTAGCGGAGCGGGTCAAAGGTCACATTTCGCTTTGTGTTTGATGGATTTCAATCCACTTTCTTTCGGTTTCTGTTTCAAACGGTCCGTCAACTGTCGCTGTGCATACCATTGACGGAAGTCCAGAGTCCCCGTGTTTTTTAAAGGCGCAGTAATCAGTGGTTTATTTCTTCTGTTAAGAAAAATTACTGTCTGAACATGTAACATTAAAACGAGAGTTGTGACGGGGAAAGTAGGTGGAGGGAAAGTGTTGAGTGAAAATTTTTCAGCTTTCTTTCTCTTCACGGCTTTTCCCTCTTTTTGACCCCCGTTCAAGCATTTGATTTTGCAAATATAAGAAACGCAAGGCCTACAGACTTATCGGATCCTGAAGTGATGTATTTATCAATGGTGAAAAAATCCCAGTGCTCCTCGAACGTGTGCCTTTCCGCTAACTGATTCGAATGCTCTGCGACTCACCTACAAGAGACTTGTAGGAGCTAGACCATTCAACTAGTTTCTGGTGACAAATGTCCTGTGCATACACCAAATTCATAAATGGCGGCTAATAAATTATTATTTTCTCTTTATGCTAATTTTCCTCACTAGTCTCATTTTCACGCTTCCAATTTTTGCATGCTAACGAGGCTAGTGAGGATAATTAGCATAAAAAGAGAAGAATATTTTATTAGCCCCATTTATGAATTTGGTCAATTGCTAAGACTGAAGTGTCGAAAAGGTGGTAGTGGGTGTCTCGAAAACTCAGACCTCAGAAATCAGACCTCAGACCTCGGAAACGCAGACCTCGAAAACACAGTTCAATAGTTTGCGTTACGATTGTTTCTCGTATTCGTTGTACACCGTATGAGATTTCTGATTCATTTAAGACGCCAAACATTTAAACGGAGGCAGCCTACTGAAGTAAAAGGAAAGGGCTCACATCGATATTACCCCAATGTACTTTTACTCACAGTTACACCAAAAAAGATAATGTCACGTAAGATGACCCAATCAGGGTTTCACTCACCTGTCTCTGTTTTCGAGTTTTATAGCTGTCAAACAAGCATCATTTTATTTTTGTTTTCATAATATTCTTATTTTGTCGCTAATGAATACGTTCTGAGCTTTACTGAGCTCCTTGATGTTGAAAAATAAACAGGGATTTCTGTTTTCCAAAACTGGGCTTTTTCCTTTTTACTAGCGGTTGAAATATTCCCGATAAACCATGATCGCGTTACCTTGCGTGGCAAAATTCATGACGTGCAGCAATCTCGAGCACTTTCCTCTTATTTCAGTCACGGATGCAGGCGCGTTTCCTCCATTTCGACGTTTGGCCGAGCAATATTCTCGCGTCTTATTCGCTGCAACCAAGTTTTCCTCCCGCGTTGATCTTTTGGAATCCTATAAAACTGTAATGTGGGGTTTCGTTTACCGTTATTCGGGCAAACATTGACGCAAGAAAAGTCACTTTTACCATTTTTACAACCGTGCCCACAGTCGATACGAATGCAAGATGGGGTTGTTACATTGCAGGTTAACCCCCAAGGTGCGAGGCATCATGCGAAAGTGGAGAATCAGTCAAAAAATCTCATACAACAGGAGGAGTTCATAATCCGGAGCGTGGAACTTACATACCGATTCTACGTCGCGGCATTTTTAGGGCCGATGTACACGGTACGACTTTGTTGCATGCGACAAGCTTACGACAGCCCTACGGCACGAATTGTTTCGTGTAAATCAAACCTACAACTCGCTTACGACTGTCGTGTACGTCAAAAAAAATGTCGTAGGATTTTAAAACGTTTTAACAGCGCGCGCAGAAGAAATCGCATACGACAGTTGTAAGCAAAAGTCGTACCGTGTAAATCGGCCCTTACAGACCAAACTATTTTTAGACGGGTTTTTCCCGCGAAAAGTTCAGTTCCAGTCCGCGCGCGTCCAATCAATTAATTATGCAAGGCTTATAATTGGCTACCAAGGCTCCTCTGAAGGTTCCTGTGGGAGACCGAATTCGCGGGAAAATCAATCTAAAAATAGCTCGGTCTGTGAATACGCCGTAACACAAATATATTGAAGTTGTACGCTCCAGGTTAGGGACTGGTCAAAAAGTATGGGGCGGGGGGGTGGGCCGGAGCAGAAAGGGGGTGGATCATCAGTTTTTGAGCCCTTAGCAAGGGGTGGGTCGTTCAATTTTCAGCGACCCATTGGGGGTGGGTCATCCTGTTTTAAACAGGAATAGGCACATTGTTTAATAAACCTTTTTTTAATGATCGAGGGCTTGATTCAGTTGAAGTGTTCAAGTAACATTGACAGCAATGTGTCATTAAGCAAACTTCGCAACACATAATTTGATGGCACCAGGAAATAATGAGAAACTTTAAATAATAACAAGTCACTAAATAAACATGAGTTACAAAAGCTGAAAGAGTTAAATAATATACTCGTTTTTACATGCTTTTGTATCTGGTTAAGAAACACAACTTCATATACAAATGTGGTATAATTTATTATATAGCAAAAAAAATTATCTTTTGTGAGGGGGTGGGTCATGTAATTTTCAGCCTTCATTTAGGGGTGGGTCAAATAGTTTTGTGCCAAAAGTAAGGGGTGGGTTATGTGTTTTTTATCTGCCACATTTCCAGTTGCTCCGGCCCACCCCCCCTATACTTTTTGACCAGTCCCTTATGGGCTCCCGATACAACGAATAGTAACAGATTTTCGAGGTCTATGTTTTCGAGATCTACGTGCCGAGGTCTGCGTTTTCGAGGTCCGTGTTTTCGAGACACACTTCTGGCAGTTGCTGTAAAGAAGATGGCCAGTTTTAAGCCTGTGATTGAATGAAATGATCGATTTAACATTATGATGCGGGCATACTCGGAAAAAAAAAGCTGGGTGCTCTAAACAGGATTCGAACCCCAAACCAAAAAATCCCAAACCAAAGCCAAGAAAATGAAATTTATAAAGGACTAAAACATAATCAACTTTTCCAAGTCTCAAGTCTGTGTGGTACATCGTCGAGATATTTGCCGAAACGTGTCACGCAATTTCACAGTTTTGTATGGAGACGCCATGTTGGTGTTCTCTGTAGAACACCAACATGGAGGCCTGAAATCAACAAAAGCATCTGGAACTCAGTTTGCGTTGAAAGCTCTTTCTTTTCACTCGCGAGCTAAACTACATGTGCATTACCATGTCTAATACTGCTTCTAATGCTTAATTTGCTAAAAATCACAAGGAGAGACCGTTTTTTTAACCAGACAGCTTTGTCGCGGGGGGGAAGGGGGGGTTCACGTATGAAAGGGGCGGGCATGCTCGTCGTCTCGCTTGGGGGTGTAAATTTCGGATTTTGGTCTCACTTAGGGTGTCCTGGGCAAAACGCCATTATATTTAGCCGAGAAGGTCTCGATTGGGGTTGCACGCGAATAAATGTAAATGTATATAATATAAACAAAATCTCGGTGGCGATGAAAGCCAGGATAAAGTGCTCGATACATTCACTTATGTCCAGAAATGCAAGTAATTAAGTGCACGCTCAATTTTGATATCCATCACGAAGTGCCCCGTAAAGTCTAAGCGCCTAGTGCCTATTTCTAACAATAAGGTTAAGGTTTGCGTCAGGGTTATTTCTAGGTTAGGGTCGATGCAACTGTTTATGTTTAGTTGGGGGACACTTTGTGATGTTTATTGCCTGTATTTCTGGACAGTTGAGAAAAAGAGCAAGGGGACACTTCGTGACGCATTTCTGGACATATACCCCACCCCCACTCAGACGACTGTATTGTGTCACGTAGTTTGAAAATTCGAAAATTCAAAATGCTGTATTTTCAAAACGAAAAACGCTACGGGACGTAAAATTGGTAAAAAGATTTACTTCTAGGTAATTTTCCATCTGGTGTAGCTTAAAAGTTCAGAAAGCCTTGTGGCTTTGATTTTACAATTTCATGACGTCAAGTGAAAACGCTCTATATCTATAAATAATGACAAGAATTTATCTATTTATAATTGCTTATCATCCCCTTCCTCCTTTTCGGAAAAATTAAATAGTCTGTCCTTTATTCACGCAAATCTTTTACCTAGAAATGATTCAAGTGGTTGACGGAACTATCAACCGAAATAACTGCCCTTAACAGTTAACCATTTAGTTTGTAGCTTTCCTCCGAAAAGCGGATTGCAAAGTATGTTGCGTGACCTTCAGTGGCGTGATTCAAATAATTGCGTAACCATGCAAGGTTAAGGTTACTCAATGTTACGCGAACTTCATAACATTGTTACGTAACCAAGTGCGTCAATGCACGAATCAACATGGCCTCAGCATTCCGCCGGCTGAAGAACCCAGGGGGCTATTCAGCATTGATGTTGAAGTGTTTACGCTAGTCAGGCCCCACGCACAAGAAAAACACGCGTCAAAGAACAGCTAAAGCCATAGAAACATAGGATTATGATTCCTTATTTGTCCAGCATCAAATGATGCGTAATAACGAAGTCCATCTGTAATGCGTTGACATTGCAGACCGGTGAACTGATTGGAAACAAACACTTTCTTTTCTTACAGCATGACATTCCGTCAGATTTGCAAACTCAATCAGTGAACACATATCCTTCCCGCAACCATATACAAGAAGCTTAAGAATTTCTTGGAACATGTTCTCAATGGAAGGAATGACGAACGTATCGCTGGTGACGCGGGTAAACTCTCCTATTAGGAGTGCTCGGATGCCAGTGTCACCACTGATAAATTCGTTGATCGTTTCAATCATTTGCCCGGCTTTAAATTCACCACCTCCTTTACTGTGCCTGAATAGTCCACGCTACGCTACGCTGCTCCCTAATAAGATAATAAGACCCTTTCATTTACAAATACGCTTTTATTTTTTACCTCTGAAAGACCAGAGACACCGTTACTCATTTACACAAGTTTGCAGAAGCAACCAAGACGTCCTAAACCAAATTCGTTTCATAATAACGGCATTATAGTCGGGCTACCGGGAAAATGAACAAAATGTAACATGGGCGGTTACCATACAAATTGCGGTTGTGAAAAACTGCCTAGTAAACTAGCGACGCAAATGAATAAGCTAGTGCCCCCTACAAAGCACATCACAGAAGATAAGTACAAAAAGATCAAATCAAATCTTTACCTGTCCCTACTGAACTCGTCTATCTGTCGTCATCGAAGCTCCAGATACGTGACAGTGAACTTATTTTCCTTAATGCAGAAAACGGTTCGGGAACAACACTGTTATACCACATTGCAAAAGAAGGACATCATGATCACGCTCATTTGCTGGACCCAAATATTTCCATGTTAAACGCGTGCTGCCCTCGTGCATGCCTTCCACTCATGGCCATATGAACATATTCATGCAGCCTGGGGAAGGGCCCTGTTAGCGATCCGTGAAGCGTGAGCAGGTAGCGTTATGCGTATGATATTTAAAAAAAGCACTCGTTTACGTTCACTACGAAAATTAATTGGTATCAATTGCTCACCAAGACGAACGCTAGAGTTGCTACATTGCTACCGGTTTCCGCCCGTCAGGTCTAGAGATGGTCGCGGCCGGACTTACCGGCTACTCATCTGTGCTAAACGTTACCTGCGGGATTCCCCAAGGGTCAGTACTGGGCCCCACGTTGTTCGCTTTGTACACTAATGACCTTCCAAGGGCTGTCACCTCCGGCTCTATTTTTATGTACGCGGATGACACCACCGTTTATTGTATTGGCGACACTGTCGATAACACTGTCACTTCTTTAAATAGAGCCTTATCTGAACTGAACAGCTGGTGCCTAGAGAACTCGTTAACCCCCCACCCGGCTAAGTGCGAAGCTATGCTTTTAATGAGAAAACCGCACATTGGGCCGCTAATTCCTGTGACAATTGGAGAGGCACGGATCGAGTGGGTAAAACATACTCGCCTTCTGGGCGTCACTTTTGACGACAAGCATTCCTGGGTACACCATCTTACAGATTTGAAAAAGAACTTTGTTAATAAGCTGAATCTCTTGAAACGTAGTTCGTTTTTGAGCCGAAACGCCCTATTGGACTTTTACTTTAAAATAATACTGCCATCCGTTTTATATGGGCAGGTCGTTTGGGGCGGCTGTTCAAATACAGACCTTCTACAATCTTTGGAATTACTTCACCGAAGAGCAGCCAGAATAATATACAACTTACCTCACGATACGCCTACTGACGAAGTATACCGACAATCGAACTGGAACACTTTAACCTTTTATTATAAACTTCGATTAATTAAATTATTTCATAGCGTGTTCATAGGTGAAGCACCTGCGGCTCTTTCGTACTTAACAAACAAACCTTGCACTGCATACAACCTCAGAAGGAGTAACAACGTAATCGTCCCTCGTTTTAATTCAAAATT
Source organism: Astreopora myriophthalma (assembly GCA_014634185.1). Taxonomy (NCBI): domain Eukaryota; kingdom Metazoa; phylum Cnidaria; class Anthozoa; order Scleractinia; family Acroporidae; genus Astreopora; species Astreopora myriophthalma. The sequence goes on along the minus strand of BLFK01000587.1, from coordinate 6,912 downwards.
TCTTAAAAACTCTATAAGCTATAGAGGCGCTATCCTTTGGAACGCTGTCTCGAGTTACTTTACGGGCCAGTTTACTGATTTTTATCGTAAAGTGAAGAAGGACGTTTATTTTAAGGAACTTGATTTTAGCGCACAGTCGGCCCAGTCATTGCCGAGGCACTACCTAGACTTTAAATGCTTTTAAATATTTTACATTTTATGCCTGTATTTTACATTTTATGCTTGTGTTTTATATTTTATTCTGTAAGTAATGTTATCACTATTTTAATATAGTTTCATATTGTAACTATTTCCACACGACCCCACAAGCTCTGAGCTTTAAACCTTATCGTGTTTAAATAAAGGATATGATGATGATGATGATGAGGTGGACGCTTAGCAGGGGTTCCAACAATAGCGATTTGACTCGCTTTGTGAGAGCAGATTCTTCGTTAACAAGCGCTGAATAGTAAAAGAGAAACAAGTACTTAACTGCAGATAGTACAGTATTTAACCTACTAAGAAACACAAAAGCTCAAGTTAACAATTGACTAGAATGACAGAAATAGTTCAACATACAATTAGATGAAGGAAAAGCTACCTCAATTTTTAAAAAACCTACAATGTCTTCATGATCATGCAGGTCATAGTCTTGTCCCACTGTTTTTCCAAGCTACTAAAGTAAATTCTCTTGCGAAGGTTTGCTTAGCTAGTTGAAGACTTTGACTCGCTGTCCTCGATTTTGCCCGCAAGACTTTAG
>BLFK01000586.1:1547778-1560188 GCA_014634185.1 Astreopora myriophthalma | reverse complement strand
AGCGTTGTAGAATTGTTATGGTTGAATCCGAACCATCCGTGGTTAAATCCGAGAAAACACAACTGTGGACTTTCAAAACAGTCGGTAATATCTCTTACTGAACGAAGAAAGAATGTATCAAAATGCACTGGCTGATACTGATATTCCCAATGCTGAGTCGCTTACAGTGAATGATTTGCGAACAGCCGCTTGCTGGTCGCTGAATCGGAATGACATGACTGCTGAAATTAAAGGCCATCCTAGTGACGTTGTTGCATCATCTTCGTCATGTCAGTCCACTGAAGCTGACACAAATCATAGTCATTCGCCCGCTGCGGCGTATAAGAAAAATTCACTCATTGTAGTGAACAATAGTAATCCATTCATGCGGTACGTTCTTGTTGATATTATCTTGACAATGTAAACAGTTGTTGTTCACCTTTACTTAAAATCGAGTAGGCAAATCGTTGCTAATGTTATATGTCATGTAATTGTTACTAAGTTACTGCTGGCAAAAGCAAGCGCTATCAATAAAGTTTCTCTTGTTCTGGTAATATTGTGATACTATACAGTGAATGGTCTACATTAATACTACTAGGTAGGATGTGTTTGTGAGGGATATTGTATAGAATAACGATGCATTTCAGTCATGACAAAATAACTGAATAGGAATGTAACAGCATATATACAAAACCTAACTATTCCCCAATAAGAAACGCTTACGTGGATTTTTTAAATCACAACTAATTCGAATTAATGCCCCCAACCCGTGAAAGTAAGCAGGACAACAGCAGCTTGTGAGATACGAGGGGTAGGGGGATGAGGTACTCCACTGCAGCATAGATTGTATACAGGTCATGCTAGGCTAGCTTGGGAATGGGCCCCACTAAGGGCTAAAATGCCCCATGACCAAGGCCCTGCCGCACAGGATCCTCCCCTGGAGGCCAAAATCCCCAATGAGCGAGGTCCTGGTCCCCCCATGGGGCCACAATCCCCTCTGAGCGAGGTCCTTGTCCTATCCAAGCTTGTGACCCTGGTAACATAGTAACCAATTAGGAATGTTGCAGAATATAATAAGTCAAATGAAGCTATGATCCTCTCAGTTATCGACGCAATTTGAGCAATTGGGTAGAAAAGACTGAAAAAAATTCAGCACTTCAACGGGGTTTGAAGTTGAAACAATTATGCCGTCGAAATGATGCATATAGCCTAAAAAGCTGCTGTAAAACAAAGTTGTGATTTGCCTAAAATAGGTCTCAAAATGCAGGAAATGAGGTTTCTGGGAACCTAGATTTTCAAAAATTTCCGGGGGAGCATGCCCCCGGACCCCCTTAGTAAGAGCGCCTCCGGCGCTCAGCAAGATTTGGGGCTCAACGAATACCCCTATTCCAAACCTTGGTTACGTGCCTGATGTTGATGCTCAAATGAAGAGAAGGTGGATTCGCACCTAACATCCCATCAGGAGCAATTCATTCCAAGCACAAAACAAGGAACTGAAGAATGAATTGTGGGAACTGAAGATTGGAAGATGAGGTGGAGAATTGCACAATTGAAGATACATCTCCACGACAGGACAATTACAGACTGAACAATTCTGTGTTTGACATAACTAAACACAAGGATGATCGTGATATTGCATTCCGTATAGGATTTCCCAATTGGGATACCTTTATGTTATGCTTCAACATGATAAAAGATTCGACTTCTGGACTAGGATTATTTACGGTCAAAATAAAATTGAAAGACGAGGGGAAAATATCATAGGAATTCCAATGATATTTTCCCCGAGGTTTTTAAGACCCAGATCTCTTCTAAGTTCGAAGAATTTACCCTGGTGATAATGAGACTCCTTCTTGAACCATTTGAGAAAGACCTTGGCCACAGATTGGAATTTCTGAGTCCTTTGTGTTCACTTTATTTCGTACCTGGATACGTTTTTTGCATAAAGAGTTTAAAGGTATAATTTCTTTCGCAAGCAGAAGCGTCAGTGTTGCGGGAGAAATGCCCAAAATGTTTAAAGAGCTTTATCCCAAAACACTCGCAATCATTGATGCTGTGGAGTTCCGCATGCAGTCTCCGTCAGCTCTTGATCTTCAATCAGCGTGTTACTCTTCATAAAAGGGACAACAACAAGCAACAAACACTTTATGAAGCACTGTGCTACAATGTACATTCCAGTCACTGTCAACAAATCGCAAAATGACTGAGAGAGCCTCGCTCTTCTAATCTGGTGTTGCCATCAAATACAACAGAAAGAGAATCCGCGCCAGGTAGCCCACTCTTTACTGTTTCCTTTTCTTTGCTTATCTGGAATAATTCCCGACAGATGACTACGCGACGTTATTCGGAGCCCATATTTCTCCTAAAAAGATCGAAGCGATAGCTTCTCATCTCCTTAGGTAGGGTTCACCCTTTCGGATTGTTTTTTTCGTCATTTTCCTTGAGCAAAGTCGCAATTGACTGATCATTCTCTTCGTCTGATCATTCTCTTCCAGTGTTTTGATAAGCTTATGTGCTTGACAATGGTACTTGCAGACAATGGACAATGCTTGTCGCAGATTATTTCTTTACAAGCATCGCAGCCAAGCTTCCCGTCAACTACACAAAGATTATCACCTTTGCAATTCTGAATCCTGTTCCATGCGCTCACTCTTGGTGGATCTTTGCTTCCGCGAGTACTTCGCTTGCCCCCGAGCAGTGGATCATCCTTGTGGATCATCCGTGGACCATCCATGTTTTTCCTTTCCTAGAAATGTCTGCTCTTACGGGCTCTTTTAGTCTTGCTCCGGCACGGGCGGCTTTCTCAAGCGGGCCTTTTTCTTCTGAACCTAGAGAATCTAAAAAAAAAGAAAGAAAGAAAGAAAAAATCTTGCTCTTCCTAATCGATTATTTCTATATCTGAATTTGCGTTCTCCAACATGACAAGATTCAACTTGCTAACTACCCTCTAAACTGTTATTCAGTTTTATTTAAGGCGCGTGCGCATTAGGCAAATTTTTCTTTATTTTGCGAAAAAAATCTGTTATCAGTTCCGTGAAACGAGTGCACTCGATGATTTTTTTCTCCTACCAAATTTTGTTAGCTTTCCCATGCTCAATTAAGTCAAACTATACAATTGGAGGACTTTTCTGTTCTTTTTGGTGGCGTGACTTTCAACAGTAAGCAAAAAATAGTTCTTCTTTTATACAGATAAAGCTAAAATGAATAACAAAGCACTGAAAAAGAAACAGTTGCTCAGTATGAAAACTTTTGCTCGAAATCAAAAAGTGGTTACGGAAAAAGTTGCTCTAAAATCGAAAAGTTACCGGCAACATGTTTGCAGGCCTAGGCGCCTGAATGACTATCCAGGCACTATAAAACTATGAACCGCACAACTTACATGTCGTTCCTCAAGCTCATGATAAGTTGTAAACTCTAACTGTTGTTTGATAAATCTTATCACTCAAATCTTCTTTTGTCAGTATGTTCTACTCGAGATTGGAAGACTGCTTTGTACAAAAGACGCGGAACTGTCTCAAAGGTTATCTCAGTGCAGCCAAACTGGAATACTTCATTAACATAACGCTGCTGGTCCAGAGATCTGTGGGCTCATCTCAGTTTTACTGCTCCAAAACTGCATTGAATATCAGTGCTTTGGATCCCAAGCTGAGGGAGCTGATTCCATGTAGCAATGATCTGCTTACTGAGGGACATAATTGTACAAGGAGGTTTCGCGAGATTTTTAACTCTAACAGAAATGATCCCGGTCTTTGCAAGTAAGTTAGTAATTAAAATGATGAATTTATCAGTAACAGCTGCAGTAATGACACGGGCATAATCGGGAAAAGAATTCGAGTGTTCCTAACAGGAGTCTAACCTATGACCTTCCAATTAGTAGTTCGTATGCTCTACCACTGAGCTACAGGAGACTCGTGGGAGTTAGGTCGCTCAACTAGATTCTGATGACAAACGACCTGCGTACTGTTAAGACTGAAATGTTGAAATGGCGGCATGCTCGCCATTGTTGTAAGTTAGCAATTTTACAATAACTGTCTAAATTCTCGCGCGCTCATTGGCTAATTTTTATCATCAATAAAAGTACAGACAGATACAATTTTAACTTAAGCGAAAATCTGTGCAACCTTTGCACTGTCAAACTGTCAACTTTTTAACCAATGAAATTTTATTGACTGTTGTAAGTAGCCAATCAGAAAGCGAGAAAAGCTATTGATAATGCTTGCGTCAATTTGAATAAGATTCATGTTTGCGGCTGTTTACTACTCTTTTCCCTTTGTTTTAAGCCGGCAATTAACCATTTTGGGGGTTTTGTCAGTGAAAAAGACAAATTGACGTCAGTTAATAGCCGCCGGTCACGTGACTGAATCACCCTCTTAACTTTGTTTTACAGAGCGTTCTTTCGTGCCAGGAGTTGTACCCAGTCTGCTTTGAATCGTTACTGCAAGAACACAGTGCAGGTACCCATAGAAAACAGGCTTAACCCGTTCTGTTACCGCCGCGAAGAGGAACCCGTAGTCCAATTGCAGACCGCAAAGAGATCCACAAATGAAAACGAAACAAATTCCCAGCCGAGTGAGGCAGTTCCTAACCTTACACAGAAATCTTCAAAGATTCTTTCACGCATGCTCAGTGTAGCCGTTAATGTCGTTAACTTGGCGGCTGTGAAGAACTTTGGACTTGATTGAAATTTGGACCTTGGATCATGAATGATACGGATTTAAGTACGATTGGCAGCTCTACTTTAAATTGTTGTTTTATTTTGAAAGAAGACGATGTTAGGACCATTTCCCTGCTCACTTCAGCCTCTTTTTCAAAGCGAGTCTAAGTTGCGAAGCTTTTATGTTGTTACATGTAATTAGTTTGCATATGTTTTGTAACAAGGACTTCGCAATTGGACTCAAGTTGAAAAAGAGGCGAAGTGAACACGGAAATGGCATATTGCTAGCAATAAAATTTAGGTCATGTTATAACACAACAAGACAGGCGTTATCACCATTTAGATAGAGAAAAGGTTAATTAATGTATATGAGAAAAGAAATGAATATAATTATTGTTGTTGTTGTTGTTGTTGCTGGTGTCTTAACAGGACTATCTTACAGTCCTTCTCAACTAATACTGATTTTGATACATGTAAGAGCGGCTATTAGCTATATGTTTCTTTCAGAATACAGAAGCGGGTCCAGACTTAGAAGTAAGGGGAAGCGGAAGCCTTCTCTCCAAAAATATGTTTTTGCCCTTTCTCGGTTTTTGACATTTTTCTCAATTTTAAGGCTGCTTTATTATAACGAAAGGATATGGTTCAAAATTAGCCCCCATGCCCCTAGGGGTCTCAGCTGGATCCGCCACTGTAAAATATAACCCAAGAATGTATCGCATCAAAGGGACGTCGAATCTGTTGAAACGTCAGCGTTGATAACCTAAAAAGACAAGTAAATACTGAAACGTAGGTTAGGAAAACAACTAGAAGGAAGGAAATCGCTCAATAAGCATTGCAATTTCACTCCATTTTGACAGGTAAAAAGTATAACTTTAAGAGCATTTCGAAATCCAAATAATGGTGGACGGTTGTCCTAAGGGTTTGCGATGACCTCGTACCGAAAGTCATTCCATATCCTTACATTTGTCGTCGATTCTACTCTTACCCAATTTCATTCTAACATTAACCCTTCTAAAGTACTTAGACACGAAACGACCAGAATTTTTGACACTGGAGAAAAAAAAACAAAGACTTCCGAGGCAGTTTCTACTGTGCTTCCTGGGGGAGTCTAGCATTTACCTCTCGCAGAATAACTGAAAAACAGTGCGCTTCGCCACTCTTAAATAATACACGGAGTCCTTGCCGGCTCATCCAAACAAGTTCATCAGACAAAGCGTAGTCTCTAGAATGCATATCTAGAAGCCAACGTAATATTGGGCTCATAGTCTGCTTTATTAAATCCAGACTATTGGCGCGTAAGGAAGCTAAGTCTAAAGAGGAAGCTGGGATCTGTTAAGCACTAGAACTGACTAAGCACTAGGTACCAGAACTGTAAGAGTTCACTATTTCGCGCCTTCGTTTGGAACGTTACTTCATTTGAAGGTTAAGCCGATGTATGGATTCCGGTTAGTTCTTGAACTAGTTTTAAAACAGTCAAACTGTGGATGAGAAATAAAATAATTTTGTTTCGATCAGAGCTTACAAGGCTGGAGGAACAGAATGTTTAGCGAAGGAATAACTACTTACAGTTCTGTAGGAAACTCCATACATCGGTGACGGCTGACAAAAGTGTCAGTCGTACTAAATTGCACCTTATTTTATAAAATAATTAGGATTGTACGCGCGCTCTCATTGGTCAATAGGTGTGTTTAGACGAGAGTATGTAAACACGGTTGTGACATCACACGAATTTTGATTGGTTGTGTTGTCAAACGCGCATTTTGATTGGCTGGTAGAAAATAGGAGCGTGTATCGAGAAAACCTGTTTCAATCAAGAAGTAAAACAAACAGCATTTTCCTTCATTTGTCGAATTATTTTTGAGAAATATTTTACAAAAGCAATGGAGAACTTTTTTCCGTGTTTACATAGCCTCATCTAAACACTCGAGGGGTTGGGAGAATTTTCGACAGTTATGCAAACCCTCGACGTCTCGGGTTTGCATAACAGTCTCGAATTCTCCCAACCCCTCCTCGTGTTTAGATGAGGCTATGTAAACACAGAAAAAGTCCTCTATTGCTTAAATATAAGAGAAAGCTAACTTGTCACCAGACCTTTTCGTTAATATTTTGGTGACACAAAAACTATTTTACATAAGGCGCAAATCATTCACTGTTCATTGTTCCCGATCCATGGCAACGATAACTACGGAAAATTATCGCATGACGTGAGTGCGACATGGGTACTGATCACTGACAATAAACGGTGCCGTTTTGTTGTCGACCACGCTCATGAAGATTCTTAATTATCATATATTGCATTGGTAACTTGTTGTTTATGAATAATAACTCACGAGATCTCGCTGACATAGTAAACGTGGACTATGGATGTTCTGCCTCCTACAAGTCATGCTGAAGAATTTTAAGAGTACAGTTATATGTTTATTTATTGGTAAGTTTGGAGGTAATTCTTGAAGATTAGAACTCACTTAAAATGAATTTTCCTGCTATTCCTTGAAAGAGAATACTCTTTTGCTAAAACTACGTCGCAGTACATTCGTGAATCCAATATATCAACTTATTAAACTTCACACGACCCTTCATGAATTGAGAGCTGCGTGTTAACTGTTAAGCCACTGCGTAGCGCTTCCGAAACTATTCAGATTAATTAAACGAGCTGTTTACAAGACCATTACATTAAGAATATTCCTCGCTTTTTTGTTACGGCGCAACTGTACAACATTGACCTTATCTGTTGTGTTTCGTAAGCTCATTGTGCATACGAGGGTCTTCGCTGGGTACGTTGGCTTATTCCCAAGCAATACCAGCAATGGTCTTGGGTCAATTTACACGGCTAACGCAAACACTTTAGTCTTGAACAGAAATAACATTTTATATACCTATCACAATATTATGGTTACCCAGCAAAGTATGTGACAGAATTACACGAATGATTGTACCGTTTTCAGTTTTGGGTCTTTGTGCGACTGAATCGTAATAACAGTATGACAGAATTCAAACCAAATCGAAGGGTGGTGATGAAGCTCATCAGTTTTAGCTTTTTGTACTGACGAGACACTTTTAGGGGCAAACGATTTTATAAACAATGAATTATCGGATTTATGATGATCTCTCTTTTAGCTTTAATGATAGTAAGGTGCTGTGGATTGCAAATGGTTGGAAGTTGCACTTTTCAAGAGTACATAGACAGGGCACGGGAATGCACAACACAGTTCATAACAAAATTGCAGACAGAGAAATCAGTGGATTGCAAGTAAGTTTTCTTGCTTTGTTGGTCAGTGGTAAATAGTAATTAGTTTGTATTAACCGGCCAGCATTGGTAATGTGAACATCTTCTTAGTCTACAGTCAGGAGGCGAGACCAGCTGTATATATACGAAAACGAGCAAAACGTTGTTTTAATGGATCATTTAGATGCCAATTGTCAGTCACCATCACCATCACGCGCACGTCGTCAACAACCGTTATGATCACCCTCATTATCATCATGATAGTCCAATGCCTTTTGTCATGTTATCGTCTTCTTCATCATCACGTCATTGACTTTTATCATCAGATATAACATTAAATTGATGGTTACGATTAAAGGTGTTAGCCCCTCGGGAGAATTGAAATGGCCGGGGCGTGTTTGGAACCAGCACTGACTTATTACTTTTCAGGATCATTTACGACGAGATGGTGGAATGCACTAAAGATTACGTCCGCGAGTGTGTAAAGGACCATGTGCCAACTGGCGAAATTGAAGCATTTTTGATTGAGGCTGCAAAAAGACTTAAATCAGAAGACTTTTACTGTAAGGATGGTCTGTTTGCACCGCCCGTTCTCACCGATGAGCAGAAAAAAGAAATTCCCTGCAACGAAACGTTTTATACAAAATCTAAAGAATGTGGAGAGACATTTCAAGCCAAATTCAGGAGCAACCGGGCGGATACAACGCTTTGCGCGTATGTTTTTTATATCTTCATTGTTTTACTATCTACAACGTTTTTCTTAATCCATAGGAAAATGAAAACACAGCTAGATTTTGTAGCTCACCTCATCGGGGTTTTTCATGCTTGGCTGTTTCTTCATCTATTAGTGTAAAGCTGTCATTTTCGAACAGCAAATTTGGTTAAAGTCGAGTTACTTTTCCTTCAGAATATAATTATAGTCTGGTCAACGTCAAAATGCAATATGATTTCTCCTTGAATATTAATTGCTTACGAAGCTTGTATTACGCAGCGAGTTCGTGACGGCCAAGACGTGTTTAAGAGATGCAGTAACAGAGCACTGTACATTTGACGCAGATGCAAGGGAGATATTACAATCAGCATTTGACGACTACAATCCTTTCTGCAACGTTTTCACGGAAGACGAAGGTATTCGATAATTACTGTCTAATCACACAGTTGCAGAATTCATAAAAAAGGGGAGAAACCCCCCCTGCATAATAATTTAGAATGACTTTCCAAATTTGCTGATATCTTTCGAATAGATAATATTCGCATTCTCGCGGCTGCGCTGAAACGACCATGGAATAGAGGCTGATTCGGGAAAATCTTTTCAGCTGCAAATTATTTTCCTAGCATGAACCTCCATTGTATGCTCGTTCCAGTCCAATGCTGAGAATACGAATAAGGTCTATTATCATCACTGACCTTAATTGTGTTTGCCCTCGATGTCTTCAATGTCACTGTCACGTCATTTCAGCGGAGTATTTCATCTCTACCTCATTTCACATCACATCTATCACTTTCTACACTGATTGGCTTAAAACATCAACCAGGACAGGTCCAACTTTACAATAAGTAACAATAACTTTACAGTAGCCTGAGACCATACTGCGGCTCGATTCGCTCCACGACTTTTCCACCCCTTTCCATCTTTTCGCTCCTTTTTAAGTCCGTACTGTGCGGATCCTGGTCTCAGGCCACAGTAAAACGACGTGAAATAACCGAATTCCGACATGCAGCTACAACAAAACAGAATCCAAAACGTGTGGCGTCACCGCAATATTTGTTGATCCATTGTGACATAATGTTGCATTTCAGTGTAGTATCTCCCCCTCATGCCAAAATAATATAATTGAGCTTTGGAATATTTACAGCCGGGGAAGAACCCTAAAAGATGTTTTCGTTGGCCTCTTCTTTAAATGCACAGGCGAGAATAGAGGAGACGGATACTCTATAGAGACTGGACCATCAAACGAGGAGGCACTGGATGCCACTGGCGAGTGTTCAATAGTCAAGCAGTTAAACAGAACGCGGCAATGCATTACTCTTTTTATAAGGAATTTACAGGCAGATCCAAATGGAGACTGCAGGTAGGTAAAATGAGATTCCGTGTTTCAATCAAAACAAATAGGAAAAGCATTCTTCACTCACAGTATTCATTTAAAGTTTAAAAACCTTTGCAATGACATCATGTTGGAGCACCACAGAAAAGGAATTTCAACTTTCTTTCATAAAGATGGACGCAAAATTAAGACATTTCTAACTTTTTAATTAAGCTTGATAGAACAGTTTTCCATCGGGTATCGTCAGGAAATTGCCAAGCCAACTCAATCACTTGCGATTAAAGCTATAATGATCATGGCAGTTAATAAAGGAACTTAAGGAGTTGCAAAGAGGCCTAACTGGAAAATTAAAAACTCGAACTCGTGAGCGTGCGATTGAGCTGCACACTGCTCTACTGAATGAGCTGTCCAGTCAACTGGGAGCTGGTCACTTGCGAGTTCACGTTATAACCCTTAAAGGTATGATGGACATGATATGAAATTTCAATTAACTCTACGCATAATCACATTTTTGTTTTCACCATTGTGAATACTAACGGTTTGAAGCTAGAAGCGATTATCGCACTTAATGGACAACTTAAGCAGTTTATCTTATCTTATTTGACACTTTTGACAATATATTGCAAATTAAATAAAAACAGAGTAAAGGAAAAACAGACGAAAGGAAAAAGAAACAGGTTTCTTATTTAACACTGCGTAGTGGCTAAAGGAGCTTTCTATTTGGCCAAAACCACGTTGAAGCAGTTATATCAGAAGACGACAATCTCATTTTCATTGATGTAACAATTTCATTCTTGATTTTTCTTCTTCCTCTTTCCATGCATTTCTTTCTGTTTTGTTTTGTTTTTTTCTTTAAGTGTTAAGTACAGAAATATGCAAGACTGCATAGTATGTGTGCTTCGCTCCTGCCTTGAGGAATATGGTATCATCGCGGAAGCAGACATACAAGTGCAGTTGGAGCAGTCACTGAATCAAACAAGCCCCGAGAATTTCTACTGTCATGGCATGTTGGAGGCACCAAAAGTCTCCCGAGACAGTGAGAACTTACAGTGTGAACCTGGATTTTTTGAGGCAGAGGTTCAATGCTTGAAGGAGTTCAACGATACCTTTACAGCAAACTTCTCTGACGCAAGTCTTTGCAGGTAGGTTGGCAAAAATAAATTTTAAAGTAAGCCTTCATCCTTAATCATTCGTTTAGAGTCCGGCGAATGAACACTTTGGGTCTTTCTGAAGTAAGCATTTTTTGTTTCTTTTTTGTTTTTTGTTTTCTTAATTTAATTTAATTTTATTTCGTCTTTTGTTCGCTTTGGATTAGGCTTTATTTGGGGTTCTTTCTTCTCCCGTCCTGTAGAAGGAGCCAGAACGTTATTGAGCACAAACGGGATTCCATTTAATTTTTATGGCACTTTGTGCAGTACTGTTGTTACGTTGATTCAAGACACATGCTTCTCCAAATTTCGTTTCCTTCGTGATATTTATATTACAAATTTACAGGGTCCAACTTCGCTTGCATTTACAATATTATCAATGCCATTCAATCATTGCCGTGATCATTATCATTATCATTGTCGTCGTCATTGTCGCTGTCCGCGTTGGCATCGTTGCACTTTAAAGAATTATTGCTTGGGTTTCTATTTCCATGGTAGCAAATTCACAGAATCCAAACGTTGCTTAAGAGATCTCATAACAGGAAGCTGTCCCAATGACACGAGAACATCATCGCTGGAATTTGCCATTGTGTTTGATGACTACAATCCCTTCTGTCAAGGAAGCACGGATCAAGGTAGATAAACCTCTATTTCCATTTAGTATGATTTTTAGCGGTCAATATAAGAATTCGGTGTTATGTTAACCGTGCTACCCGGTTAATGAAACATTTTGGAGGCCCGGCCGCTAAGCTAAGAAAGCACTTTTCGTACCTTTTTATATGTTATCGTGTTATCGTGAAAATTACACTAAAACAATTATTCGCGTCAAGCTCAGTGAATATTGGTGAATATTTACCTATTCACCAATATTCACTTCGCCTTCGGCGAATAATTGTCAAATATAACGCTAAAAGCAGTACGGCTTATTAGTCGAAACAGGGGGCTTTCTATCGTCACGAGGTGCATTTTTTGGTAATCGAGATGACTGGTTAGTTAATGATTCAACATTGCAGTTCATTTAAAATGAAGCTTTTCATTTTAGTATTGAGATTTGTGGTGGCTTTCTCAGAAGAAAAGAAATCGCGTGCGTGATTCCCTTATGACATCAGTTAGTTATGTTACATTTGGTAATCTAGGTTATGGTTGCATTGTATGTTGCGTTCTGATTAGTAAGCAAAATTTGGCATTCAAGGTCGTTCAAGCTCTAGGTTAGCCCGTGCAGGTTCTAGCATGTCTCACATCCGCATGACCTTGGCTTTGCCCTCCAGTGAAAGTCTTTATTCCTAGTAAGATTTCCGTTAGCTATATTCCTACAAATCTATTGGTCATTCGTTGTTTGCTTTTGCTGTAGTGGGGGG
>BLFK01000586.1:1544149-1547768 GCA_014634185.1 Astreopora myriophthalma | reverse complement strand
GGGGGGGGGGGGGGGGAGGGCAAGAATTGTTTACCCCGAATTCTCGCTTGAAGCATTTTTTAGCACCCTGGAACTCACCTGGATGGCAAACCTATGCATGTACATGGCTGTCTACATTCGAGTTCGTTAGAAAGTGAGTAGATTAGAGTAAGCAAGTTCTACTCTTGACGTGAAGTGAAGACGTGAATTGACGACGAACTTCAAGCTGTCAAAGTAAAAAAGTAAATAGTAAGGAGCCTTTATTTACACATGGTGATGTTTAGAGCTTCAAGCTTGTGGGGCCGTGTATAGAAAGTATCAATTCAAATAAACAGCACGACCTTAAGAACCCCAACTGGAAGGAGGCAACCTGTTGGCTCAGATTTACATAGCGTGGTGGAGTTGAGATCGGGACAGCTGAAGACAAATCCGTTTGGTTGTCAGAGCGGGATTGAAATCTGGAACATCCGCGTGCAAATCCAGCGCCCCAAGGGACCCAAGTAGGAGGCCACGCGACCTCCTTGGGTCCCTTGGGTCCCTTGGGTCTATTATTACTCTCTTCGCAGAAGCGAGTTAGGCCCGGTTCAAACGTCGAACTTCACATGTGCCGAATCAAATGCAAATGAGAAAAATCTATTGTTCTCGCTCATTAGCATTACATTCGGCACATGTGAAGTTCGACGTTTGAATCGGGCCTTAGCTAACCGACATATAGATGGTGTGCAACTAATCTCTAGAGGCACAGATAACAATTTGCTGGTTGACGAACAAAAGGAGCTAACGAGAGATCTATTGTTTTCGTCAAGCAGAATGGCGGCGATGACGTAACGTGCACACCACCCACACTGTTATCTCTCTGGGTAACTCGCAGTACCCCAACAAAAGTAATGAATAGCGTGAGCCCTCGTACGGTTAACTTTGATACGAAAATACGTTTGCCATTAATTTATAATCGCACTCGGCCCTATGAGATCACCTCGTTATTTATTTATTTATTTATTTATTCCATCATTCATATAAGTATTTACACGAGTTAAGCCAAAGCCAGGGGCTTATATGGCCTGTCGTCAGAAAAGCATAGATATTGTATTACTGAGCAAACTTGCAAACTTGGATTAGAGGAAAGTAGTCCTATGGCAGATACAAAGCTAATGACAACAAATAAACTAACGGTAAGCCTAAGGCAACCTGACAAAAATTCAGAATTTCGTCAGGAATACACTAATTCAGGCGTAAAAAATCTACTTTAAGCTTCTCCTTTCCTTCTTTCTTTCTATCTTTCTTTCACTAAGCTGAAAGTATAAGCGGAAAACTAAGCTGTAAGGAAGGAAACTGGATGAAGTCCTGTGATAAAATGGTCTTCGATATTGTTTTTAGACCCTCTCTTTTTACAAGAGCTTAACTATAGGCTAAACCTGTTATGACAGCATGAATTTAGGCTACAATTCTTGTAGCAATTTCCCTCGCTATTTTTCTGAAGCAAATTGATCTGTGCCTAAAGGGAGATGAATTGGCTGACAGCCATCAAAGCAGTCAAATTATTGTTTCTTTAGACTGATTACAGAAATAAAAGAGGATCTTCCTTTGGGATCCTACGTCGTGAGCGACCACTTATGTTACGCGTTTAAATGGATATGAGCAAAATGCTTAGCAAATTGCATTGCTGACGAAATTTCTACAAAAAAATTAAGTCTGTATTCCAAGCTGCACGGCGGGAAACATATTTATATTTTTCCTGATACCGCGGACAATGCTGTGCGGTAGCCGCCATAATACAGCCATGGTGCATGGTGAGACGGGAAGGGAGTCGTTGCTGTTGACGTGACATTTTCTTTTCTTATTTTCAGATGCGTCCTCTGCTGTTGAGGAATTCGACGAGCCTTGTTTGGCTGAATTTCCAACAGCAGCAAAGCTTTTGGGATCTGACGGAGCAGCAATGTTCCAGTTTCTTTCACCATTGGCATTTATGGTTTCATTCGTATTGACAAGAATTTAAACGTAGCGTTAGATTTCAAATGATTCATCATTCATGACCATTATCCTTGCTCAGTGGTGGAAAGTAATGCCCGCGATGAATTGTCCGATCTGTTAGCCATAAACAGCGGTTAGCTACCTGTATGCACCTGTGTCAAAAAAATGCGGCAGATACATCGACTTTATTAACTGACGCAGACGTATCCATGCGCGGAATCATATCAGTTTAATATAATGATATCATTACAAATTAATAAAATTAAAATGTAAACTCCTTAGAAATATATGTAAGGTGCGCTAACAAGAAGAAGTTGCCACTTCCATGAACAGGAGGCAAAGACTGAACAAGAAAAGAAATAAGCCGAAGCAAACCAAAAAAAAAATCAAATGAGGGCGCAATCGCTTCACGACTTTTAAACTACTTATTTCCAAACGTTTTCCCCTTAACGGAAGACAGAGTTTTCCTTATCAAAGACAGTCTGTTATAACAAAAGCAGTGGTTTCTGATACCCAGCTGTGCAAAAAAGAGTGTAATGCAGCTAAGACTGATAGGACGTCGGAAAAATATGGAAGGGCGCTCAGACAATATTATACGGGTGGTATGTGTGTGTGTGTGCGCCCACGCGCGCGCGCGCGCGTGTGTGTGTGTGTACGTAAGTGTGTGCGTGTGTGTGTGTGTGTGTGTGCGTGCGTGCGGGTGTGTGTGTAGGTATTGCCGCGAGATTTTAAATGTTGTGCTTACCTCCGAACAAACTTTGTCTCCGTCCCTGATAAATTTTAAGTCGCCAAAATAATAAAACTAAACTACAAAACAAAATCATGCCATTTAAAAACTGAATGTATCAACTGCATGCATGAACTATGAACCTAACGTTAAATTAATGTCGTATTAAATAAAAGCAATAATTCAAAAGACCTTGGTATGAACACTCATCTTTCCGTAATTTCGTAATTATGCATCCAATTTACCTTTAGCACATGGGTGCAATTACCTCCCCGCAACAAATTTTCTGTACGTTGCACGAACCATCGCCTACCGGTTAATTTAATGCGATAAGGCGCCAATGTCCTGAGGTAAGCAGGGTCTCAAAACAGGTGAGGAGAAGTGCTACCTTTGCTTTGACAGCTGAAACTGGTTAGACTTCTAATCTTCTCGAATGAGGACGACAAAGTATAGACGCCGTCTTACTGACTACTTTGTTCATTCAATCATCAGTCATGAATAATGGCAGCTATATACCAAACTTGGGACAAGGCCAAGGCATTAACTTTGACATTCTCGCATTCAGGGCCGAGTTGCTCGAAGCATGGTTAGCGCTAACAATCGAACAATAGTTAGCACTAACTAATCTATGGTATTTATCCCGGGTTAGGTTTAGGTTTAGGCTTAGGCTTAGGCTTAGCGCTTCCGAAATTTAGCTCAGTTTTGGGAAAGCGTCGAAAATTATCATCACTCGTCACCGGAACTTACGATCGGAAATCACTGTATGTAAGTTCTTGTTTCAGTGTTCCCGTTGTTTAATTAGTAGTTTGCATAATCTATCTAGTTACCTTTCTTTAGTTTGTCCAGTTTCTATGATAAAAACTAACGATAAAAAGTTACGACGTTTCGACTTTCAAGTGCGAGATAAAACGTACAAGTAATTAGCATAAATATGTTTGTCAC
>BLFK01000586.1:1531649-1534149 GCA_014634185.1 Astreopora myriophthalma | reverse complement strand
GCGATACAGATCTAGACACCAAACACTTGTATTTGATACCCCAATACATCCTTAAACGGAAATGTCATAAGCTATAATTAAGAATCTTATTATCATCACATGCCATAGCTTTTAAAGATCTGATGTACTGAAAATAATTAGCGTCTCTTAAAAAATGTGTTACAGTTAATCTATATACAGATTTATTATCATTGCTTACCATAGCTTTCAAAATTTTCTGACGAACAGAGGATGATAGTTCTACGGACTGAATACATATTCCAAAAAGCAAAAATGAAAGCCTCTCATTTTTTCGCGCCAGGCCCCTCGTCTCGTTTCTCCCGTTCCCGTGGCTTCGCCGCTCGTTCCCCAGCGCCAATGAGAGCCTGCTCACAGGCTTAATACCCACCATAGGGGATCACTCTCACTGTCACCGCCGACAGATCGATGCGTTTCAAATTGTTTAAGCTGAATTTAATATATCCCAAAAATGGACAATGGATGTCGCTGATACTGTCACCCGAACGCGACAGATTGATTTAAGCTTCCTTGCCGCCACCACGGGCTGAGCGTTTCAATTTCAACTGAAATATGTCCCAAAACCATACGTCTCACAACAGACAATTGGTGTTATTTGTGAATTTAAATTGATCCGATGCTTGTGGTGAGTTAAACTCAAAAGGAACATACGAATGACCAACATGCGCCGACGACTGTTGTAAGTCAGCTCACAATGCAAGTGTTGACCCTGCTTTTCGTTCGGAAGTTCTAACTAAAACTCCAGAGAAAGCGCCCAAACTTCTTCTTCCATCTGTCATATGCAAACTTCGAAAACTGTGATAGCACGAAGTTCCAAAAATTACTGGCGAACTGTACACAATCTTCCAAATTTGACGTGAGCCTTCTAGTATGTCAATCAAATGGCAGGCGGTTTCTAACGGTTACCAACAATGCAAACAATTTCAACCAGCTCAAAAACGAAAGAAAAAAAAGCGCGGAGAATGAAACGTTGCTCCGGAAATTTAGACATGTGTGCCACAGGCATCCCATGTAACTAGACGCTCCGTCGGCGTTTACTGGGTTGCGTGCAAATACACGTCAGGTGCACTGTTCTCCTGTGCATGCACAGGTGTCGATGAGCTCTTCTACTTGAGTTATGCGAGCGAGGGAAAAGCTGTAAAATCTGTAACGAGATTGCCTTCTCGACATGTGATCTTGCTTGACTTTGTAACAAGACACTCGCAGCTCGACGCACGAGGTTTCGCGAGCGTGAATAAACCCCAATAAACCAATCCATCGAGTTTGGTTGCATCTGACTTCATTACAAAATGCCGTGTTCCTCCCAACTCGTATAAATTAAAATGCTCGAATAAATACTCAAAAAAATTCTTTAGTATGTGTTCCTCGGAATAAACTAGTGTGACTTTGTACGCGGCGGGTCTCGTTCTCCGAATCGACGTGGTGTCAGGAATGAAGCACTGCACTGCCCGGTTTCCCTGATACATTACCCGTTCTTTTTTTTTTCCTTGGTCTTCCACATGGCAGACGGACTTCGCAAACCCGAGCCGCTTCGGGCAAGATTTCCGTACAGGTCCCTACTTCATTATGCATGCATATTCCTAGCAAAACTCTATTCACGCTCGTTATTTTTGGAAGAGGGTTAGTAGGAATATGCATGACTAATTAATGTCGGAAACTGTACGGAAATCTTTCCCCGCTTCGCTTCGAGGGCAACGTCGCGCTGAGCTGGAAAAATTGTGTACAAGAAGTGGATTTATTTATCGCCGCCGAGCACGGAGACAAGAACGAAAAGACGCAAGCCTACATCTTCTTACATTTAGCGGGAAGAGAAGCCATTGAAAAGGAAAAATCGTTCGTTTATGCACCCTCCGTACGGAATTCAGACGGCACGGTATTGTGTTGCTTTTCGCCATGTGCTTTCTCGGAGTTGGTCAAGCAAATTAAACAGCTGTGTTTACCGGTAGTTGTCATTGCCTTACATCACTACTCGAGACCCCAATACACTACATACTGAAACAAACGTTTGCTGAATTGCGATCCTCGTGCTCATGTTATAATGGAAAGGCACAAGTTCAACACAAGAGTGCAAAAAAGCATCAGGTTAAATTAAAACCTTGATAATTGTCATGGTCCACCTACAACAATCAGACTAGACAGTCATAATTTATGTCAACTTTATTTAGTCGGTGTCTGTATAAAGCCCTCAGTAACGGAGTAAATTGTAGCTAGAGATAAGGGAAAAAAACCTGGTCCTGTTTATATTGATCCCTGGTATATTACGTATATTAAAATTTAGTATTGATAAAACATGCAATGACCTGTGACATGTGTTTTCGACCCATGAAAATACGTTACAATATCTTACTCGTCATCGATACTGGCCTAAGGCAATATATTTGCTGTGGCAATTCTCTTTGTGTTAAACTTTCGTTGTGACGATTTAGAAACGATGATGTTTATTGTAAATCGCTTTTCCCTGGGACGCTAAACTGGTGAGTAT
>BLFK01000586.1:1496460-1524784 GCA_014634185.1 Astreopora myriophthalma | reverse complement strand
TTCTGTAGAACTCGGCCAGTACTTTCATCAGAAACAATTGATAGGAGTTTATCCAACGTATCTCGAACAGCAATTTTGATTTCACTTTTAGTTTCACCAGCAAGATCCTTCTTTGGTTGAACTCCTTTCCCGGCTGTCTTTGTCATTCCGTTCACACCATGCACACATTTCTCATGCACATACAACCCTTGCTGGTTCACAAAGAGTTTACTGCAGTGACCACACTTAATTGTCTTTGACACAGTTGAAACAAAATCGGGTACTTTCGTTTCCATCACGGCATTTCTGTGAGAAAGCTGTAAAATCTGTAACGAGATTGCCTTCTCGACATGTGATCTTGCTTGACTTTGTAACAAGATACTCGCAGCTCGACGCACGAGGTTTCGCGAGCGTGAATAAACCCCAATAAACCAATCCATCGAGTTTGGTTGCATCTGACTTCGTTACAAAATGCCGTGTTCCTCCCAATTCGTATAAATTAAAATGCTCGAATAAATACTCAAAAAAATTAAATACTCAAAAAAATACTCAAAAAAATTCCAATCCATCGAGTTTGGTTGCATCTGACTTCGTTACAAAATGCCGTGTTCCTCCCAATTCGTATAAATTAAAATGCTCGAATAAATACTCAAAAATTTCTGTAGTATGTGTTCCTCGGAATAAACTAGTGTGACTTTGTACGCGGCGGGTCTCGTTCTCCGAATCGACATGGTGTCAGGAATGAAGCACTGCACTGCCCGGTTTCCCTGATACATTACCCGTTCTTTTTTTTTTCCTTGGTCTTCCACATGGCAGACGGACTTCGCAAACCCGAGCCGCTTCGGGCAAGATTTCCGTACAGGTCCCTACTTCATTATGCATGCATATTCCTAGCAAAACTCCATTCACGCTCGTTCTTTTTGGAAGAGGGTTAGTAGGAATATGCATGAATAATTAATGTCGGAAACTGTACGGAAATCTTTCCCTGCTTCGCTTCGAGGGCAACGTCGCGCTGAGCTGGAAAAATTTTGTGCAAGAAGTGGATTTATTTATCGCCGCCGAGCACGGAGACAAGAATGAAAAGACGCAAGCCTACATCTTCTTACATTTAGCGGGAAGAGAAGCCATTGAAAAGGAAAAATCGTTCGTTTATGCACCCCCCGTACGGAATTCAGACGGCACGGTATTGTGTTGCTTTTCGCCATGTGCTTTCTCGGAATTGGTCAAGCAAATTAAACAGCTGTGTTTACCGGTAGTTGTCATTGCCTTACATCACTACTCGAGACCCCAATACACTACATACTGAAACAAAAGTTTGCTGAATTGCGATCCTCGTGCTCATGTTATAATGGAAAGGCACAAGTTCAACACAAGAGTGCAAAAAAGCATCAGGTTAAATTAAAACCTTGATAATTGTCATGGTCCACCTACAACAATCAGACTAGACAGTCATAATTTATGTCAACTTTATTTAGTCGGTGTCTGTATAAAGCCCTCAGTAACGGAGTAAATTGTAGCTAGAGATAAGGGAAAAAAACCTGGTCCTGTTTATATTGATCCCTGGTATATTACGTATATTAAAATTTAGTATTGATAAAACATGCAATGACCTGTGACATGTGTTTTCGACCCATGAAAATACGTTACAATATCTTACTCGTCATCGATACTGGCCTAAGGCAATATATTTGCTGTGGCAATTCTCTTTGTGTTAAACTTTCGTTGTGACGATTTAGAAACGATGATGTTTATTGTAAATCGCTTTTCCCTGGGACGCTAAACTGGTGAGTATCTATCTCCTCACCTGCTACAAATACCAACGGACGCCATATTGCAATGCTTCGCAAAGTGTGCGAACAGTGCTTAACTTCAGTGAGAAGCACAATCACGTAGCTAATTACCATATGAGACCACGATGAAAAAAAAAAAGGAATGCGACCGATTTTTAGACGTGGCCGGCCTGTGGCATCCCACGTAAAAACGAAACTTGAACAGCAAACTTACAATTGTATAATATCCTCACTGCATACTCATTACCTCGTCGCATAAGGTTAAGTTATGGGAAGATTTCGCGACTGCTGAGGCAATAGGCATGCAACGAGGATAAAACGTAGAGTGCTGTCAACCGCCACCAGGGGTGGTGGATGGGTCGCGAAAGTTGGCCGTCGTCCCGGAGCACGGTTAAAATGACCACGTTTCAGGCAGGGCGATAAAATATATACTCCAAGACCGCAAAGCATCAACACCGCAATAAGCGTGCGCGGAAACGGGGGAATTCCAACGCATAATGAAAACGTCTGCCATGAGCTAATTAATTATGCAGTGAGAATAGTACTTACAGTTTCTTACAATTCTGTCAGGCGTAATCCCGTTTAAGACAGGCTAGTTTCCTATTCTGTGGACTAAGTCACGAACACACTGTTTCTGATAACAGGATTTAGCAGGATTCTTTTCTCTGATCATCCGATTCACCACGAGTTGGTTATAATCTGATTGGCTAAATATGAAAATGGCGGGAGTCTCGCGTAACCAGTCCTATCGCTAAGAGATACAATAATTAAAACTAAAGTTAAATGCAGCTGACACGGGGTGCAAAACAAAATTAAACGGGGTTCTTATATCACCCTGTGAAAACACTTTGAGAGGGTAATAAAGGTAATTTAGACCAAGGGTAAAAAAGCGTAAGTCAGAACTATAGGGCAGAAATCTCCCGGGGAAATCGTCGGGCGTTCAAAGTCCAACCCCTCAGGGGTGGGAGCGGTGCCACCATTACCCAGAATTCCACAGTACACAAACCAATATGGCGGCCGATGTTGTGTCGTGAGAAGTGGGTATGAGTACTGGTGTGCTTCATGATGAACGTTACGATCACAAAACTGAAGTAACCACACATTATAATGGAGAGTGACGATATTAAGGAAGGCTTTCTCTGCCCCATCTGTATGAAGGATTTGAGAAGTGCGTCGCTTTTGCAGAAGCACTTCGAAGACTGTCATTGTGATGACAAAGACACTCTTCGTCAAATACGTGGGGTGTTTGGCAAGGCGAAAAGAAAAATCATGGATAAAATAGACAATTCTGAAGCAGATGTGGCAATTGCGGCAACTGATCATGGTATTCCTGAAGGCTTTGGTAACCGCGGTGTTGACCCATTCTTATGGGATCACCAAGAATTTGGTGAGAGGAAAAAAAAAATTAAAATACCACAGTATTGCTGCATGTATAGGCGGCTGGAAGGATTGTAAGCTGTGCTTGATATTCCTGGAGCGGGCCTTCAGTTGATAAGTTCTCATGGGTACACATGAGTCAATTTGTTTTATTTGTCAGGGGCTTCAAGAAGCAGATTTAGAGAATTCAGGGACAGGAGAGATGCAGAAATTGACAGATTTGTTGTAGAAACCAATAAAATTATTATTAGGCTGGAAAAGGTATGCTTCAATGACTTCTACACTACTAGAGACCAAGAAGTCAAGTTTCTTAAAGAAATTACTTAAAACAAGTCAATACTTATACAATAGAGCAATCTTTGTTACCTGTTTTTCCTTAGCATATCCTTATCATTTTCTGATCAAGCTGTTAAAATAATACCTCTGAATATTGAACAAACACAGCAATATTAGCAATCTCTGAAAATTTGAGCCAGATATACCAAGTAGTCTTGGAGAAATTCTCTCTTAAAAACTCAAAATTTTAGAAAAAGTGTATGTCTCATTACCATTTTTGCCACCCAGAAATTTTTGCAGTCTTTGATGACTGATATTTCCTTAAATATTATTGCTTGCAAAGAGCTGAAAATTGTGCATACTTTTTCAGGTTGACCTGATCTTTCAACTTTGGAAATTAATTTCTATGTACAGGAAGCTCTTTTATGGGTTAAATCATAAAAATGTTATGCTAGTGAGTAAAAGTGTAAACAGTGACATTAGCAAAGATTGCCCTATTGATAAAATATCATTAGTTTTTGCTTTTTCTGTAGTTACTCAGGTCAGGGGTGCATGTGTTGGACTCACCAGCATTGGGTGGAAGACCAGGTCGAAAATGTGAGTCGAAAATCTTGGTTGGTAACTGTTGTTGCTGTGTAGAACTTGCCGTAAAGTTTTTAACAGACTTGTGTACTTGCTACTCTGGGCTTATTTCTTCCATGTGGTATAAGTTCGTCATCATTATCACCATCATTATCAGTCTATTCTTTCAAATTGTACATGTACTAATCCTTTGAACAAGCAATGTTCCTATCTTTTTGTTTGCTAGTTAATATTAACATGGACTTTTAATTTGCAGCTCTTGAGAAAAGTCTGGTTCCATGGATAGCTGACAGTGAAGTGAAATTCTGTCGAATTTGTAAGAAGCAATTTAATGTTGCACGGCGCAGACATCACTGCAGACTATGTGGGGGAATCATGTGTGCGAAGTGCTCTGCTTTTGTTTCTGTAACTTTTTCTGGTAAGATCATGCTTTGTAATGAATAGTAGTGTTAACAGGACTGAGTGGAGTACTATTCAGGGATCCTGAAAAAAATCTTAACAAGGATCCTCAGAGATCTTTGCCAAGTTCCTCAAGGATCTTCAGAAATCTTGCCAAAGATCTTTCAAGATCCTTGCCAAGATCCTTAAAGATCTTTATAGGCTCATCTCGGGATCATCTTAGAGATCTTTACAAAGATCCTTGTATTTTCACAGGATCTTTGTCAGTTCCTCACAAGATCCTTGAAATGTCCGCAAGGATCTTTGCAGTCAGTTTAGCAAGTGAAGATTCTTAAGGATCTTTAGGATCCTTCAAGAACCTGAGGTTTTTCACCAGGAAAGACAATATTATGTCCTCCTCTTTGTACACAGGGCTCGAAATTGCGACCAATACAGTCGCCAATGCGACTAACTTTTTCTCCTTGGCGACTAAAATTGTCATTTAGTGGCCAGTTTGGCGACCTGAATTTTGCATGATTTAGATGAACAATAAAGCATTAAAGTTAAAGTTTTCCTACAAGAACTCAAAAAACTCTTAAGTCAAATGAGATGCAACTTAAGCAACCTGACTTGTTTGTCTATGGTGACAGGTTTAAGCGAATCAAATTTTTATAACATAACGTTGTATGGTGTAAGTAGGTTCTTTAGTGCATTTGGTAATTGTTTTTTCAAAATTGTGGCCAAATTTGGCACAATATGCATGGATTAAGTTCTGGAATTACCTATCTCAAGTGATGTCAAGAAAAGAAGCTTCTTTTCATTGCATTGCGGTAACTTTTTTGCATATAGAATGTGTAATACTAAATGGAACAAACATGATGAAATGCTAACAAACATACGGTACTAGAAATGTACACAATGCTTAATTTCCTGTGCAACAGACAGAAAACCAACTCAGTACGAATATTTAAACAGTTGGAAGGTCTTTGAGAGCTGAACGCACTAAATGCTAATTTCTGTGTTTAATACATGCTGTTATGTCAGAATGTTATGACAGGATGAAGTCATCCCATGATTTTAGTGCAGCTGATTCAACATTGTGTCTTTCATTCTTGGGATTTCACTTTTAATGGGCAGCAAAATTGGCAGAGGCTTATGCTATGGCTCACGGAACCTATTCACATGAGTCTATTATTGAAGTGACATCACCAATTGCTTTGATTTTCTGTTTTCAAAGAATTTCTGCATTGCAAAGCAGTTTGTGGCATCATCCAGGGTTCTCAGCAGAAATTTTAACAGGCGGCAGAAATGTGTAAACAGGTGGCTACTACTTCACCCTGAAGGGGGGTCTTTTGAAATTTAGGGTTACCAGAGATGACCGGAGATTCAATTTCCTGTATTCTGGGAGACAAATATAGTTATTCAAACCATGAAGTCTGGTGAACAAAAATGACCAGTTTATGGGCATAAGTGGTGTCTCATATGATTACAGAGGTGTCAGATGGTGAGAGAATTAGAAAAAAATATGGGTAGCAAGGGTCAGTTGAAGCAGGGCCTTAAACTTGTGACGGATGGCAACGATCTGAGGTGAAAGACTTAGAAACGCCCCATTTCTGTGTCGCACACCCTTAAAGAAGGAAGCATACAACAGTTACACTTTTTTCAAAGTTGTTGTTCACACGTGCTTAAAGTTGTTAGCACATGCTTAAAGAATGAAACACACACCACGTGGGAAAAGCTGTCCTACTCCTAGCTTGATTGGGTAAGGAAAGATCTAGATAATGATTGCACAATGGTCTTGATCGACGTGCTAACGATACTCCGAAGCAAGTCTCTGAGGTGCGGTCCATGTGAAGGCTCCAATTACATGTCTAATATTTATTGCTAGTAGGTTGGTAAGTGATTAAATAAAAGAATGGAAATAGCGTGACTTGTGTTACAATGCATTACAATGGAATGGAATGGAATTGAATGGAATTGTAATCCTTAATTTTAATTTGTTGTTGGCATTTTCAGTATTACCTTTCCTACAAAGAAAAAAGTACTTCCCCTACCCTTCTTCATACACCAGCGAAAATAGGCCTGTCGATTAGCAGAAGGAAAGACTCTTGTCTGCCAACCAGCCATGAACAAATCTGTCATGACTACCGTTGTCGAGGCGAAAATTCAAAGTTCCAACGCACTCTCAACTGTCACAAAAAAACATTTAATCAAATGACATGGTTGCTACAAAACAAATGAAAAAAAAAAGACGCATAAATTACACAGGAATAAATTACAAACCAAAAGCGGCAAGAAACTAAAACAAGATGAAATAAAGTGAAGCTAGAAGGACGCTTACAAACAGTGTTTCATTTCCAGGCTGACGTAAGATCTAAAGATGTATGACTTGATCAAAGATCGGAAACGAGTGAACTTGAAAAGCAAAAACTGAACTAAATAAATCAAAGCGAAATTATGCGAGATAACTCAACAGAATAACTAAATACAGGCATGACGATGTGAGATAACAGGAAAGGATAGAACACCTAACATACAAAGGAATGCAATCAAAACCTACGGCAAACCAAAAGAACATAAAAAAGGAAAGTTACAAAGTGGCAGCAACAATGATGTGAAGTAAAACAAGAGACTTCAGGACCAGAAAGTTTAGTACAGTTTATTTCCACACATTCATAATTATAGTTGTGGAGGCAAGCATCAGTTGCTCTAGAAGGGAAAACCTTTTGTATCTCATCCAGCATAGCATGTTTACCTTGCTCTTTAACTTAACTTTACTTTACTTTATTGAATTTGTTGCATTCGTTGCATTCTGATTTATAAGTATACAAAAATATATGTATGAAATATAAAACATTAAATAAAATGAACATTGCAACTGGAGCAGGAAACAGGACAATGTCCCAATTGATATCTTGCTCCCCCAAAACAGAAACAAAATACAGGAATACAAACAAAGAAAAGAAAAGAAGTTAAATAAGTACATGAATAAAATTAATAATAAAAGCTGGTAAATCCCCAAAACCATTACCACCCTATGACCCCCCTCCCCCATTCCCGATCACATAAACATCACCCTATACCCCACTAGTTGGGAGAGTGTATGATAATGATTTGCAAGTGTAAATATCTAAAATCCTTTTCTTAAAACTAGAAAACGACTGATTCATGCTCTTGGTGTCCTTAGGTAGCTTGTTCCAAGCAGCTAACAATCTGTAATAAAATGAGTATTTTAAATAGTTTTGCTTTGTGTGTGGTATATGGTAATTAAATTTGCATGCATTTCACATGCAATTGTGTATTTCAGTTTGCCGGAAAAAGTCTTGATGGCCAAGACCTATGTGAGCTGCTCTGGCTTTAAAAATGAGAACTAGGTCTTTCAGTTCCCTTCTATACTCCAGTGGCAATGGATTAAGTATGTGCAAACGGTCTTTATAAGGCATGTCTTTGGAGTAACTCAAGATAAACTTTGTTGCTCAGTGCTGGACATTTTCTAGCAAGAGTTTGTCCTTACAGGTATAAGGTGACCATAGTTCACTGGTGTATTCTAACTTAGGTCAATTCTAACAATTGAACAGTATGAGAGATTCCTGGTGTCAGTATCACTGATGTCTCTGCAGATTGCCCAGGTGTGACTCTAGTTGGAGAGTTGAGTCAAGTCTTGCTGAAGTGAGATCTTGTCAGAAAGCTTCTCAATGACCTTGTATGAGTTGTCTGTGAAAATTAAAAGAGTCATGTTTGATGCATTCTGGAATATCATCTATATAGACCCTTTGCATAAATGGCGCTAATATTTTAATAACAATACCGATACATCTTAAGCCTCACATACAGGAGAAAAATCCTTTGTTTAAAAAGCATCAGCGCGAGGCTTAAGATGTATGAGTATTGTTATTCAAATACAAGCGCCATTTACATGTATGCAAAGGGTCTATAGGCGAGAAGGAGCAGAGGGCCCAATATGGAGCCTCGTGGGACACTAGATGTAACTTGCAGCCACTCAGAATTGGTGCCATGTAGTGCTACTCATTGAAATCTGTTGGATAGATAGCTTTGGAACCACTGTCTTAACTGGCCAGATGTACTAAAACAAGACAGCTTGTTTATCAAGGCAGAGTGGGGGACTTTGTCAAAAGCTTTGGCAAAGTCTAAATAGACCACATCAATCCCTTTGCCTTTTGCTATAGCTTCAATCACTTTGTGATAGACTTGAAGATAGACCTGAGTGACAGTGGACGTTCCTCTGAGAAATCCATGCTGCAGATGATATAACTGAGGCAAAATGTGCGGATAACAATGGTTAAAAACACATCTTTCTAGGCATTTGGACAAGATGCATAATAATGAAATCGGACGGTAGTTTTTGGCTAACGTCGGGTCATCTTTTTTGTAAACAGGACAGACATTGTCATTGCTTGGTGTTTGACAGCTCAAAATGGTCAAGTATCTACTGATAAACAAGTGATTTTCGTGCCATTGCGATTTTTTTTTTTGTGGGGGAGGGATGCAGCAAGCAATATAGGTACAGGAAACTGCACTATCCATGGTCCAGCTGACTACAAACTGGAGCAAAGTCAATGATTATTCCAAAGACAGTTCATTGTTGCTCTGTCTAGCCTTTACTTTGTTTATGCAGAAAAGATGAAAAGTGAAAAAAAAAAATCTAAACCAATTTGGACAACCAAGGAAACATTCAGCTAAAGATAGGCGGGCTGTGTTTTGCAAATTGAGGACTTTTTAATCCCTGGTTAGGCTATAAATATGAAAAAAATAATGTTGAATATGAGGGCTATTTGAAAAGAAACATCTGAGTTGCCTGTGGTTTTGCTAACTTTTACAGTGCATTAAAAGCAATACTTTGAGGGGAAAAACAAGAATTTGTTTGCTATATAGTTGAAGAGAGAACATTATTTTGAAGTTAGTTGTAGTTTGGAAGTGGATTGATTCGTCATAACCGAGGGGCCACATTGTGTAATTTTCTGCATTGTTCTTTTATAGTCAGTGTATTAAAGTTGGACCAGGGTGGTTCACACAGTCTTCCCATACGATCAAAAGGTCACTCTAAAGATGACTCCGATGAGGCTGGAATTCGCACCTGTCAGGCATGTATGGATTGCTTAGAAAGGTACACTTGTCTATACATATTGCTACGTGATAACTTACATTAAAGCTAAAGGCCAGTTTACACGCTACATGTACGATTTGTACACGCTACATGCACAATTTGCATGATTGGGGCGCAATTCATATGTGTATTTTGAAACCTGATTTCTTGCCAGTACCGGTCAGTGGTACTAGGTCGTTGCTCACATGTTTTTGGTGGCTTCGCTTCCCGTGCGTCCGCCATATTGTCACTGTTACTCGCTAGCTCGTCGAGTTGCTGTTTGATTAAAGCCTTGCACAAGTTGGTCGTGCCTTGGTTCTTGCCTTATCTTCTTAACTGGCGTCTAGTTATCAAAATGATTCTTTAAGTGAAAATTGACCAGTTTTGCTTGAATCTGTTTTGGTGCAGTCAGGCCAACAGTTTCAGAAGGGGCCACCATTTCAATGCAAGTTGGACAATAGAACTGTAGGTCAAAACATTCCTACAGAGTTTTTGAACCCAGATACTTTCAGGCTGACATTATTGGAAGGACAAAGTGAATTGTAAATTGTAGCATGTATTAAGCTGGCCTCAAGTGAGACAACTACACTGTAGTTTATTAAACAGGGTTACTGAAGGAGTAGCATATTCCATTATGTTTCATCTACATCTACATGCTAGATCCCACAAAATCTTAAGTGGATGTAATGCTGGTGGTTGGCAGGGACTGGTTGGCACAGTGGTTTTGCTTTAAAAGCATTGTTATCATCTAGGTTAAATACATAAGGGGGGAGTTTATTTCAGTCACGGATTGTGCCTTGCCAAAACCTGTATTCTTTTCATATTCGTGAAATGGGGAGCAGGGTTGGTGCAGTGGTGAGAGTGCTCACCTTCCACCAATGTGGCCCCACTTCGATTCCCGGTCTCGGTGTCATATGTGGGCTGAGTTTGTTGGTTTCTCTACCCTGCTTCGACAGGTTTTTCTCCGGATTCTCCGGTTTTCCCCTCTCCACACACACAAAAAAACATTTAACAACGGCATCGCTAAATGGAGGTTGGGTGCCCCAGACATCCAGGAGCTTCCAGTATTGGCAGCCAGCTCCTAGATGAGACTGCTCCCATGGCTGGCAAATTCTGGCAACCCAGCCATGAGCCCCACGCAGAAGGGAAGAAAAGGGGCACCCGTCACACTGATATAGAATATACAGTGGAAAAATGGGGAAGGGTAGGGGGGAACAATCCAAAAACTGTGCTCAGCGTAGAATGGCGCTACCAAAAGACACGAGGGATCCACGCGCATGTGGACAATAGAAGACCGCTGACTGCCCAGGCTTACCAACGCTGGCTCCATGCATGCACTGGCGCGTGTGCATGAACAAACAATGCTAAATGCAAGGGAGTGCAGACCCCTGCCGCAAACGACTCACAGAACACCGTTGGACACGGAGGAACATTGACATAGACGAATGCACTGGTGCGTGTGCATAACAAATCCGCAGACCCTTGAGGGAACACAGCCGCTCTTTGTTGTTAACTCCGTTAAATTACATTTAACTGCATTTAATTTGATTTGATTCAATTTGTCACATATGTGAGGCGCATTTGAAAACTGTATAGTTGAATTTGCGCCATATAAATAAATGTTATTATTATATTCATCACAACTGCTGTGGAGTGCCAGAAATTTACTTGGGTGGGATCCCCTTGTCTTCTGGCAAGATTTGCAGGTGACATAATTATGATGGTATGTTCACCAGTGCTTTCGCATGAAGGGTTTTGTGCATTAGGGAAAGCCTTGGGACTTTCCTATGGCTTTCCAAAGCTGGCCATTGTAGGTGGTTCAGCACCCGTGTGGTTCAGCACCCGTGTGCCATACGTTCTGGTTGCAAAGTGAGCAGCACGTCTTTGAATCTTTTCAAGACAGTCAACTTGGTATTTCCAGTAAGGATCCCAAGCTGTGCTGGCATATTCAAGTGTTGGTCTAACAAGGGAGGTGTAAGCATGGCTCTTTATTTTTTCGGGGCATGAGTGCAAATTTTGCTTAATGAAGCCCAGAGTTTTGTTTAACAATAGATATTCAGAAATAAGACCCTTTAGACCAAGACCATTCACAATTACCACTCACTCAATTAGTATTTTGATGATGAATACACAAGTCTTTCCCTCTTAGTTGTTGTTTGGTATCAACAACATAGCTCAAGGAAGTTATTCGAATCCATCTTGTTTGGAGATTTGAAAGAAATCTTAAGATTCTTGAGAATGCCAACAAAAGTACATAAGAAGTTGTAGCTAATCAATCATTTCATCAAGTGCTTAACATTGTCCATGAATGCCGTAATTATTGGTATGAAAACAAAATGCTCTGTTGTCAAACGGATATATAGTGGCAAGGGAATTCAGAATCGCAGAAGCTTTTCAAAACTAGCATGGAAATTTGAATACTTGATACAAATTAGGAAGACGCTCATACAAAGCTTGACTGTAACTGGACAAACTGAACAAAATGGATACACGATTACCAGTGACAATTCATTGGAGTGTTAATTAGTTAATCTAACTTGAAGTGTGTTGTCTAAAGATATGACAGACAAGAAAAGGAAAAGAAAGCAAAGCCACCTATTGTTCAACTGTATGAGGTATGAGATCATAAAGTGCTAAATTTTGTTAAATCTTGGGAAGCAGGGATGGTGCAGTGCTGAGAGCACTTGCCTCCCATCAATGTGACCCAGGTTCAATTCTCAGACTCAGCATCCAAGTGGGTTGAGTTTGTTGTTAGTTTGCTACTCTGCTCTGAGGGGTTTTCCCCTGGGCAGCCTGGGGTTTCAGTAACTTTTGAAATAGCCGTCCATGTTAGCCCATTGTAGGCTGCAGTTTGACAAGTTTTTTATTATCATTGATAGAATTTTTAGTGAAAATCAAGCCAAACTAACCGGCGGGAAGAGGCAGAGTTGGTGGTGGTATAATGCCGGTAACCAGCTTCTATTGAAACCCCTGGGTATTCCTGGTTTCCCCTCAATTCAAAAACCAACATTTTCAATTTCCAATTCAATCTGGATTTAGTGGAGGTGCAGCTGCTAATTCCAATTCCAATTTATTCCAATTTAATTGGTCCATATGTTTGGTGCTTAATTTTGTAGGGTTATATGGATAGCGGGGCTGATTGCCATAAATTACTTCTTTGGGCAAGTTGCTCAAAGCATGGTTAGCACTAACCATTGGTTAAGTAGTATAAAGACCAATAGGTTGTCATGGTATTTAACACTGGGTAGCACTAACCAAGCTTCGAGCAACGCAGCCCTGGAGTGCACCATTCAGGACTTTAATAATTTTCTGCTTCTAGCATTGCCCTGGCAGGAAAAAAGAATGCCCCAAAGTTGGTTTATGCATGTTTCAGTAAAAACCGATTATCGATTGTAACTGCCAGAAGGCTAAACAGCCCGGAGGGCTCAAGAACGTGACTTTTCCAAACGCCACTTGAATAAAAATATGCTTTAGTTGAAATGTGGAGATGCGGGTTGAAAACTGAAAACAGAAGTAAGTGGAATAAAAGGTTACAAAAGTAAACACGATACAAAGGTTATATGAAATGCGACAAACAACGGAAACTGAGAAGGAATACTTACATTGTTACGACTGTAGAAACTAGATGAACTAATACACTGCTGACTGATAGTGGCGGAACTGAACTAATTCTTTAAGCTGCGCGTAGCGCGACTGCTTTGCGAAGAGTAAGGCAAGAACATGAAACTAAAGGTTATATACACTAATAAATTATGCAAAGAAAAGCTAAAGCGAACTGAACATACTAATGAAGCGAAACGTACAAAAGACACTGAAACATAACACTAAGAGACTACCAGAAAAACAAAAGCCAAAAAAGAATGCTTAATGCTTAAAAAGGAACAAAAAACAAGAAAATTAAACGCATAGATCCTACATCGATAATGGTATTATCGTCTTTAACGGATCATGCATGCAGTTAAATGCAGTTCACTTGCTGTAAGTTAAGCTTTCAGCTCTGAGCTGTGTGGTTAGTGGTTCTTTGATACTAGTGCGTACACACAGCACATTACTGTGGCATTATCGTGGCACCATTGTAGTTTGTTTTGAGTGTGGCAGAGCATTTTAAGTAGATTTTTTATTTCTTTGTTCATCTTTTTCTGTCCTCACCCTCCCCTATCTCCTGATTGCCAGAAGACAATGCAAATGTTGGGGCTCTCGCTGGGTTGCATAGATCAGTGCCATTCATGGGAGCCGGTTAAGCTAGTGACATGGTTCAACATCGTGCAACATTTCTTGCTTATGTTGAATAATGTTGTAGCAACTTGTTGAATAGAATAGAGCTTGTCTCTAGTTTTTTCAGTTCTTTTTAACAATGTTCAAAATATTGAATGGCTTTTTTCAACATTGAGCGTAGCATGATACACCTTTCACTATTTGGAGAACAGGAGCTGTAACATTCATTGATCAACAAATGCTGAACCACATGTTACCAACTCTACTGTCCAGGGGCTGGAGGTTACAGTAGAGGACCCTGGATTTCCCAGTCACCAGTCCTGGTACCACTGAGCTTGATGCAGTTAACCTTCATACATAATAAACATAGTATATATTGACAAAATATGAATCCTTTTTTATCAGAAAATGAAGAGTAGTATGGCAGAGGCAGAAGCACTGCAACCTGCTTACACCAAAATGGCTGATTCAATAAAGTGAGTTCTAGGTTTTACGGAGTCTATTCACTCATGTAATCAGCACCTTTTTCCTTTTTCAGCCAAAACCTGTTGTTTGCATAACTCAATAGAGGTCATTTCACGGTAATTTTACGTGATGTAAAGTAGCCAATAAAATCATGTGCTGTGAGTTTTTTGACAGCTTCAAAAACATTCCACAAAAAGCATGTCCCTCTGGAGTCTGAACAATGGTTCAAACTGTGAGAGGAAAATTATTAGCATACAAGAAAAACAAGCTCTGCCTTATTAGTATTCTTTATAAAGAATACTAACCAGGAGTGTTTTATCGGGTATAAAGCTCATGTGATGTTTTATCGGTGACTTGATAGGCTGTTAGGCTCATGAATTATTAATGAGTTTTTTTAATGTTATTTGACAAAACATCATTAAAAAGGGAACCCTATAGAGATTTCCTAAAGCTTTAAATAGCATGATATGTTAACCGAGTCATGTGAAGGTTTTGTTGCATGCCGTACATGGTACTAGTAGCTGAACTGTGAGCTATCAAAGCTTTCTTAGAAATTATTCCATAGAAAGTCTATTTATGCTATTTAAAAATCTTAGTACCGTAGATGGCTATTCTAACTAAACCTAAAACACAGGTTGTGTTCTATTGGGATGAACCATTCTCGATACATTTTTGGTTGGTTTAGTTTATGAACTTTTTCAACCAGCTCCAAACTTGATTGAAATGGTTGAAAACAATGGGGACTGTCCACTGATCCGTTAGCAGCCATGGAGTTTTTGTATTTATCGTCATGTTCCCACGAAAATGTTGACAACTGGACTTGGCAAAAGAAGGCAAGGAGGTCTGAGAATGACTTTACCCAGTCGCAACGATCGGTCAACCAAAAATGGTTGAAAAACTGTTACGTATATTGGGAACTTCAACCAAATAAATCAGAAACTGGTTTTGGAGGAAACAGTAGATCCCAATACAACACAACCTATCCTAAGTAATTTTGATATGATCCTTATCATGAAAAGCCTCAATTTTCAGTTAGAATAGATTTGAAGTACTTTCTCCCAGTTTCTATTTGAATGCCAGAACATGAAATTTAATGCCAATACGTTGCTTCATACTCTTAAGACCATTGTTGCAAAAATGTTTTGAAGTCTTCATTATGAACGGTCATCCTCTACTTGTGTTCCCATACACACGATTACCAGCAATGGATAAAACACCTCACTACCTTTAGAAATGATAAGTGATTGAATTTCCACAGCTTAGGTGATATTCAGTATGACTTAGAAGAAGCTGCCCAAGTGCGTGGTAAATTGGTGAAGAGTTACGAATCAGTTGACATCTTCAGGTAGGGGTCTTTGTGAAAAGGCAACCTTCTATGGGAATACAATGTATGCAGTACCTGAAACTTCTTTTTGGGTACAAATTACAGCTCACTCTGAAACGACTACAAAAGTACATCATTTACTGGTATACCTAATATTAAAATAGCAGTAATACAGGGGTTTGTCTCAACTTATCCAAGGTTCGTAGTCTTGTAGTCATTGAATCTCACTTGGGTCCTTGAAAAGCTCTTGAATGTTGTGTCTTGAAATTTAAGATACTGAAGTCTCATTCCTCTTTTAGCAAATTTACTTTTTTGAAACGATGTTCAATGTCCAACAGTGGACAGAAAGGCATGTCTGTCTGACAGTTTAAGTTATGAGATCACGTCCTTGAGAATTAGTCCAGCCTTGAAAAGTACTTGAACATTCACTGGCATTTTCTGTATACTGTGTTATTCATATGACATTTAAGCAAAGGGTAAGAAGTGTAGTGTTCTTTTTTTTTTTTAATTATTCAGCAAAAAGATAGCATCACTGGGAATGCAAGCAGAGACACCGCCAAGTCCACATGCACTCAAACTTCAAAAGGGTATAAGAGCTTATGCCACAGGCTACCTACAAGAGAACATGTTCACTCTCCCAAACCTACCCCCTGTGGATAAGATTAGACAACTGCAAGAGGATAGAGCCAACTCTCTGGCAAGGCGAGCTGCTGAGGAGAAAGCAGAAAGAGAAAGAGCCATGCAAGAAAGATTGCATGCAACAAAAATGCAACAGCACAAGATGCAAGGAAGTAAAGATTTTAACAGAAATCAGCCTTCAGCCAAAGCAAAGACTGGTCGCCAGACCTCTCTAGATCCTCTTGTGGGAAATGGCTGGGGTCCAGTCCCTATCACACAAGGCTCATCACCAGACCCTATGCTTCAACAAATGGACATCATTAAAAGCTATATAAAACAAGCTAAGGAACAGCGTAAATTTGATGAGGTTGACATGTTGGAAAGAAACTTGATAGAACTTGAGGCAGAATACACAAGGCAGTATCAGCAAAGATAGCAAATCACTATCTAAGTGATTATAATATTAATCATCAGCATTTTACTAGTTAGTTTTTTAATGTTCTTAATACATGTATTTTTGTGGCTACTGCAATGTAGTGCATGGAGACTATGTCATCGCATGTGTCCATTTGCCTGAATGTCAGTAAGCGCAAATAGGCCTGCAGAGTGTGCATATGATTACTGTTGCAGCTTGAAATGCAGTGTACAATTTAATAGCAAACTGGTTTGTGTTGAAAGGTTTGACACAAACCAATTTGCTTTGGAAAGATGGCAAAGAGCTTAGCCACACAGTAGACGCCACATGCACACTTTGCAGGTCTATTTTTTTCTGATGTTGTGCACCATCATTTTTGGATGCATAACACGACCAGGAATAAAAAACAATTAAAACGAGTCTTTATGAAAAAACAAACAAACAAACAAAATCACACCTTTTTTTCGTCAAGTCACATGACACAGTAATTATTATTTTGTTATATTTGAAATAAAAATGTTAATCTTAATTTTCTTATTTACTGCAAACATGTGAACACTTGGAAAAATTACTGTACTGAGCTTGGTGCAATAAAAATCCTGTCCATAACAGGTTTATTTATTTCCAAATTTGGCTGAGCTATTTACAGCCACATTGTAACACAACTGTACATGTCAGGTATTCTTAACTCAACTGCACTGTAGAGGAATCTCTTACATGTAGATAATTTCTTGAGAAATGATAGGCTGTTTGCATGAGTCACCAAGTGACTTTTTGTTTGCATTTTGGTTTAGTTAAATTGTGGCCAAATTTTGACCAATAAGGGGCGCAAGTCGTACGCAAAATATGAAGCCCAAAGATATATCTGCTCTCTGTTTTATTTTTGTTGCGCTCACTTTTTGCCTACCCCTTGCAACTGTCCATTACTTGAGTTATGCGTTCTTTGTTGTTATATAATAATAATAATGATAATAATAATAATAATAATAATATTTGGTCAATTCTTGATGAAATGACCAAAAAAAAGTCACTATAGTTATATAAGCATACAGCCCTTCAACTCTGTGGAAATCTGCACTGCAAGGAACAATTATTGCAAAGTGCTCGTAAAGTGTTGTCACAGTACACGGCACATTTAGTGGAGTAGCAGGATTTTGAAAAAATGCTACAGCCCACTACAGCACCAGTCTGTCCATGGCTGGTCTCATCCAGTCCTTGAGTCATCCTTGAATAAAATTAGTTCCTAACAAAACATGCTTGTTGTATTTTAGTCTAAATGTTCTGCACAGACATTTTTGCAGTATCTCATCCCGCTGCTTCTCCTTTCTGTTGCCAAAATTTTGGTTTCTTGGCATCAGGATGGGGTACACGGCTGGGGCAAGGAAACTGGCCTGGCTTCTCACAAATGCAGTAGCAATGACCGTATTTGCCAAAATTAGCAGGGTTAAAACGGCCAGGATATTTTGGCATTGCCCTGTCCTGTTTCTCCCTGAAAAACAGAATTTACAAAAAAGAAACTTAGGAGATGAATATCATTAAAAATTGTAACCTAAATAGGCCATTTCCAAATTCACTTCAGCCTCTTTTACAGAATGAGACCAACTAAGAATTTTGGTGACAGTCATTAGTTTTACTTTACATATGAATGAACCAGGGTGTTATGAAAGATTTTAAACTAAATAAACTTTCACTAGTTGGATTGATATGAACAATGATTTATGAACTGATGATTGCCACTTTAATATGAACACTTCAGATCAAATATTCCAGTGTTAGATCATGTTTCGCTTTTTGACGTAACCTTTGTCTGTTTTCATTAATTATTATTATTATCAATATACATGGCCAAATAGAAAAAGACTGACAGCGGGCTGCTAATGCATTATCAGCCCTACAGCTGATTGGTTCTTGCTTCATCATCCGATGGATTTTAACCAATTACAGCATAGACATTTTTAAGGTTAACTTTGTGATATGCCTATTATTTATAGACGATTTTAAGCATTTTTTTTTTAATTTTTAATAAGTTCACTGGACTGAGTTGATTCTTTAATAGCTTGTTCAATCAACACTTGCATGATGATTTGAACTAAGTGACTTTGAATTCGTTATTCACTTAGCTTGTATTATTAAAACTCGCATTCTTGATATCATTTGGCCTTGTTTATTGATAATAATTATAATGACATGACTTTTTTCGGGAATATTGTTTATTTGCGCCCTTGTAGTGTCATTTGCAGCCCTTGCGCTTCGCACTCGGGCCGCAAATGCCACTACGTGGGCGCAAATAAATAGTATTCCCGCAAAAAGTCATGTTATTCCCTTATTGTTTTGACACGCAGTCAGCATGCACAGTCAGTGCAAGTTCAGGAATATTGTTTCAATTTACCACACAAGGATCTCCCCTTAAAGGTACTATGATATTGATTTGATTTGTTGTTTGCCTTGCAGTTTACTTGATAGTTTCTTCAATTGTTGTAGTGTATTGTTTCGCATTTTTCAAGTGTAGAAAACTGTAAATACCCAAATATGACAGGAATGTGGGAGCAAATCAGCTAAAATTGTCCCTTTTTATGTATTCAATTACTTTCAGAATTAAATAGTACACAGAGGTACTTGTGCTGGGTTTTGTTGGTACTAATCATTTGTACTACAGGGCTGTCTTGTGGTTTTGAAGCAGGCGTTACATTGATTTCATCACCCATAACAGTGAAACATATCCCTCGGCTAACGTGTCATGACACCAATCAACATATTCATCTGTAACATGGGGTGAACTCAGCCCCAACAGGTGTTACATGTTATGGCCCTTAGTGACAGCCTTGTGAACAAAGTAATTTTCAGAAGAAAGACTTTGCACTTCACCTTGGACTCACTATGAAGTTGACGCTGAAATGAGCTCAGGAGTTATTTCAACAAACAGAGTATCATAAACGTCCAAAAATACCCCTACCCCCCCCCCAAAAAAAAAACCCAACAAGTCCTCATTTTATAACAAAAAATTCCTTCCAATAATAATCCCCCCCCCCAAAAAAAAAACTCTCACTATTGATCTGTTTTCCTTTGTGTCATACACATAAGCATGTTGAAAGATTTAACAAAATTTGTTATTGATTGCATCTTAAGAAAATTCAATGACTGTCAATGGCTCACAAAATTTTGAGACCACCCAAGTGCCACCCAAGAATAGACCCATAAAATTTTTAATGAATGATTCCGGCCAATCTAAAAATAAGCCTGACAATAAGGGACGCTGAGCAAATATAAGCCCAGGGCTTATTTTGGGGGTTTACAGTATACTTTGCAATGTGCCTGAAATGACATTTTAACTCTTCTCTCTGATACAAATCCATTAAAATAAAATAAAAAAATGAAATTAAAAAAAATCATCATGAAATAAATGATTTTACACACCTAAGATGGTCCTCGTAAAACCCATCTCATCAATTTCCCAGTAGAAAAAGAGTGAGCTGGGAAGCTAAATTAACCTGCTGGTTTTCCTGTTAGCTCCACACACACGTTAAGTTCTAGATAGGTAACAGGTGAAAAAAGAAAAGGAGGAAAAGGAAAAAAACTCTAATTTACATGTAACATGTAGCATGCTTAGTGTGGAGGTAAATTATTCATTTCTTGTTCTGCCAGT
The DNA here is from genome assembly GCA_014634185.1 of Astreopora myriophthalma. Taxonomy (NCBI): domain Eukaryota; kingdom Metazoa; phylum Cnidaria; class Anthozoa; order Scleractinia; family Acroporidae; genus Astreopora; species Astreopora myriophthalma. Next base: position 1,504,618 of record BLFK01000586.1, on the reverse strand, counting down.
AGATAGCCTTTTATTTGCTTTAGGAACACAAATATACTTGAATCTTTTAAAGAACAAGGAAGGTCTTTCCAAATATCAGTTGCTGCGAAAGAGATTGATTGTTTTCCTATATTAGTCCACACTCTGTGCTTATAAAAATTTAACTGTGCGTACTCCTACATGTAGCATATTGAAACATGCTATCGAAAAATCTAGGGAGAAGGCCTTTATGCGATAAGTGAATGAATTTCAAAACTTGGTAATGCTAAATGCTATCCACTGTTAGAATTAAGGCCTAATACATTTAGCAAAGGCTGAGCATTCTCTGTTTCCTTACCATATGTTGTGGCAAGCAATATTAACCTTACGATATGGTTTTGCTTCACTTGAATTTTAATATGTGTCTTATGTAAACTGCCCCAAGCTAATATACTATATGAAATATAAGGATAGATTAAATTATAGTATTTTTTTTTAGTTTTGAATAGATAAATGTCTTAGTTTCAATATTCTGCCAGTATTTCGGGATATACGAGAACAGACAAATGAAATATGATATTTACAACTTAAGAATTCGTCAATCATGACTCCTCAATATCTTATACATTGCTTTCGCTCCAACGAGTGAAAGGAGCCCTTGTCATTTTCTATGCTAATGCTTATTGGGACATCTTTTTTCTTTTTTCCTTGCGCATTTAATTATCAAGAAGTTTGTCTTGCTCATATTCATTGATAGCTTATTGATATAATTTTGCAGAATTTTTTCACTTTGGCCAGTTCTGAGTTCATTAACTGCTCCAGTGTTTTTAGGTTCCTTGCAGAGGCAAAAACATTAGTATCATCTACAAAAATTTTAAAAGATAATTTTTCTGAACAATTTGGCAAATCATTGATATGGATTAAAAATAAAAGAGGTCCTTGGGGTGCTACCTTGTGGAATGCCACATAGCATAGCCTGCATAGAAGACTCAACCCTATCCAACACAACATACTGCTTCCTGTTTAAAAGGTAGCTATGCAACCAGTTTAAAGGTGTACCCCTTATTTCGTAAGCTTCTAATTTATTTAGCAAAATCATATGATTCATATATTGAAAGCTTTAATTTGAAAAGTCTAGAAAGACACCACAAGTGTTTAAATTGTTGTCAGTGGCTTTCCTTAATGAATTTGTGATTATTAGCTTGAACAGTTGAATGTCCTTTTCTGAAGCCAAATTCAAATTGAAAAGGATTTTCTATTTTTCAAATACATAATAAGTTGCTTGTATACACGTTTTTCAAATATTTGCATTAAGGTTGGTAGAGTTGAGATAGGACGAAAGTTGGTAGGATTGGTAGTCTCGCCTCCTTTACCAACGGTGTAACCTTGGAAATTTTAAGAATATTGGGTGCGACACCCAGTTGTAAAGACTGGTTAAAAATGAGAGTTATATAATTGGAAGCCAATAATTAATACACTTTTGCAGTACCCCGATGGATGATTTACTAAGATCTATTCCCATTATTAGATCATGGGCTTTGTGGACAAAAAGAATTAATTCAAGACACTGAATTTAAAGGCCGTAAAATATGGTGGCACTTACAAGTCTGTTGCTCCAGCAACCTTGCCAAAAATGTCTAAAATTTCGGGACCAGTTTTGGACTCCACGTCAATTGAAACCTTTCTCCCATCACCTGCAGTATAAAAGTAACTGACAAATAAACATCATTTTCATCTCATCATTCATTTTGCTCAAAAGTGCCTGAATTTTTGCATGTGGCCTTTAACTTAAGCCAAGGAACATCTTTGCTTTGTATTTTTTCCAAAACAATAATAATAACAATAATAAAAATAATCAATTCATTATTTATTATTGTTACAATGAAGTCCCCCATTGATAACTAAGGGGTGGATTGGGTGTCATCTCGGCCCCCACCTACCCCTCCTCCCCAAATTTCAAAGATCAAAGGAAAATCTATTATCATAATTACCTTTGTCCCCCTACCCCTTAGGAATTTACATGCAGTCTACCTATAGGTAGGGGAGCTTTGAACTTACTCTTCTGTATATATGTACTTTTTTCTTCCAGCCCCTCCTTCTCTCTCCTTTGGGATCACATTAGACAATGATGATGAAAAGTCGGTCGATCGCTCACTCACTCATTCATTCATTTGTTCGTTCATTTGTTGATTCGTTTGCTCGCTGGTTTGTTCAAGTGTTAATGGTTTAATACTAGAGCACTACCTTGGGACACTACAAAAATCAACTCAGCTCAAATGAATTATTGTGCTGGCTAGCAACAAAAGATCAATAAATCAATGCGTTGGACAATGATGCTCACCAAAAAATACATTTACCACTGGGATGTCTGACTTGTTTCTCAGTGTCATGATTTGTACAGTACGATTTTTGTACTGAATTTGAGGAATATCCTTGAAGATGAAATTCCTATGCGGAAAACAGGGATGTAAAGCAGAATTTATTAAGAAAGTTAAGAAAGTTTACAGAACGATGAAAGAAAGCAATCAGTCAAGCTTTAAAACTGGAAAATGTTTCTGCATGAAAGACAAATTCCCTGCATAAGCAGGATGGATGTAGAGCCTCCCCTTGTGAAGAGCGAGCCAGCTCGCAGCCGGCTTGGCTGGAAACTAAAATGTGGACTCCTGAGAATAGAAAATCATCATCAACAACAACAACAACAACAACAACAACAAAACACGATGATGCAGTGACAGTTATAACTCATAATCGCAATCGGATTTAAGTTACATTACCTAAGTCCGAGACTGTTCTTGCGATGTGTGTAGTTCAATAACACTGTCTTTACATTTGATTTTAATATTAAGTTTCCGGAGGAGAGAAAGTCATATGTACGACGAAATGGAAATCGCCCACTTGGCATAATGGAAAAATGAAAACAGATCCAGATGTAAGTAAAGTTATGAAATTAACGCGGTCGCTCGGGATCGGTTGAATCTGCCACCATGTGTCCTGTGTCCCACGATGTGCGGTGAGTATTACTAGTAGATCTTACACTAAGTACAATTCCCATTCTCGTCCCCAGAGCCGCGTTCCTTTTGGGCAGCGCCACGGAACTTGGTAGGTAGGTTATGTATGGGGACATATATTGTACCGATATATATATATCTCTCTTATGCTCGGTGTCTTACTTGAAATGCTTTGCTTTCTCGAGGTGCTTTGTCTTACTTTTGGTGCTTTGCTTACTTGAGGATCTTTGCGTACTTGAGGTTCTTGAGGTTCTTGACGTACCTGAGGTGCTTCACGTACTTGAGGTGCTTTGCTTACTTGAGGATCTTTGCGTACTTGAGGTTCTTGACGTACTTGAGGTGCTTCGCGTACTTGAGGTGCTTGACTTACTTGAGGTGCCTTACTTACTTGAGGATCTATGCGTACTTGACGTTCTTGAGGTTCTTGACGTACTTGTGGTGCTTCACGTACTTGAGGTGCTTGACTCACTTGAGGTGCTTTGCTTACTTGATGAGTCTTTGCGTACTTGGACGTTCTTGAGGTTCTTGACGTACTTGAGGTAGGGTGCTTGATGTACTTGAGGTGCTTGACGTACTTGAGGTGCTTCACTTACTTGAGGTGCTTTGCTTACTTGAGGATCTTTGCGTACTTGAGGTTCTTGACGTACTTGAGGTGCTTCACGTACTTGAAAAGAAAGAAAAGAAAGAGGGTGAGAGAACAGGATATGTAATGTCTCAAAACCGAATGTTGAAATTGACCAGAAGCTTGTGTTGGACATCCCATAATGCCATGGGTGCGAGAGGGAGTGTTGCAGCGAGAAGAGAACTACCTTGTATATATATATATATAATGTTCGGTTGCTGTTTTAACCCTGTAACATTAAAATACAATTTAACAGGATATCCCTTATGTGACACGGGTATGGAAAAATGCCTGAGAATGAGAAGAAAGTATACTGGAAAGCTACCTAAGGATCGTACGGCCGAGAACTTGGAACTCAAGAGGAAGTACCGAAACTTAGCCACGCATATTGGTACAAAAAGACGGAAGAACACAAAGACAGACCAGGTAAGTCCTACGACACTTTCAAACCTTTCATTAGCAACAAAGGCAGGGGATCTACAGCAATAAACCGAAAAACTAAGGGGAACAATATGGAAAAGGATTAAAAATGAAGTGGCAGAAATGCTGGTCAGGTACTTTACCAATGCGGCATTAAATATTGGAGGAGATCACGTTAGTAGTTGTAATGTCTTTAATGTGAACGAGAAATACAACCGCCGAGTTCTTGTCTTCCGAGTCGCACACGTGTCTTTCTTTTTTTACTCATCGCTCCAAAGCATGCTGGGGCCGTTACACGAGTCACACAACGCATGCAATATTACAGTAGTCTGATCGAGGAAGATGATAGTTTTAGGAGCATACGAGAAGTTTACAAAGAAAACAATTTCGATTTACGGTGGCTGAACTGTAACCGGAGACACTTGAAAAGATCAACCCAAAGAAATCTAGTGGATGAGACTTCGCGATCTCACAGAAGCTGTGGCTAAGGGAACAGCAACATCGCTAAAGAACCCGCTTTACAACTACGGTATAGAGAAGAGCGAATGGCCGACTCTGGGAAAATGGGTGAATAGACATCTGTCTTTAAGAAGGGGGATACACGAGATGCAAAAAAACTATCACCCTATCACTTCCCTTACAGCAATTGACAAGATATTTGAACAGTTATTAAGTCACCAGTTGATGCCACTATGACAAAACCCTGTACTCCAAAATGAGAGTGTACAAGAAGAAACTTGCTTGGACTGATAGACGATCGGAAACTGGCCGTCGGTACAAAACAACTTGTGTATGTTTTATCTACTGATGTGAGTAAGGCCTTCGACTGCTTGATTCACCCTTTGAAGATAAGTATTAGTTGGAGGCTCATATTATATTTATGGCTTTGGAAGTGGATCTCTTGACTTGATGCCATCGTCTTTCGAAAACGGAAAAAATATAGTAAAACTGGGCGAAATTACAAATGACTGGAAAAAGATGAAACGTGAAAGCAAAGCATCTCAAGTAAGTCAAGCATCTCAGGTAGACAAAGCACCTCAAGTAAGCAAAGCACCTCAAGTAGGCAAAGCACCTCAAGTAAGTCAAGCACCTCAAGTACATCAAGCACCTCAAGTACGTCAAGAACCTCAAGAACCTCAAGTACGCAAAGATCCTCAGGTAAGCAAAGCACCTCAAGTAAGCAAAACACGTCAAGTAAATCAAGCACCTCAAGTACGTCAAGAACCTCAAGTAATTAAACCACCTCAAGCACGTGAAGCACCTCAAGTACCTCAAGACCCTCAAGTACGAAAAGATCCTCAAGAAAGCAAAGCACCTCAAGTACGTGAAGCACCTCAAGTACGTCAAGCACCTCAAGTACGTCAAGCACCTCAAGTACGTGAAGCACCTCAAGTACGTCAAGAACCTCAAGAACCTCAAGTACACAAAGATCCTCGAGTAAGCAAAGCACCTCAAGTAAGCAAAGCACCTCAAGTAAGTCAAGCACCTCAAGTACGTCAAGCACCTCAAGTACGTCAAGAACCTCAAGAACCTCAAGTACGCAAAGATCCTCAAGTAAGCAAAGCACCTCAAGTAAGTCAAGCACCTCAAGTACGTGAAGCACCTCAAGTACGTCAAGAACCTCGAGAACCTCAAGTACGCAAAGATCCTCAAGTAAGCAAAGCACCAAAAGTAAGACAAAGTAACTCAAGCACCTCAAGTACGCGAAGCACCTCAAGTACGTCAAGAACCTCAAGAACCTCAAGTACGCAAAGATCCTCAAGTAAAGCCCGTTACACACGAGCAAGTTTTCCTTGACAAGTGTCATTGACAATGTTCATATGCTCATGTGTATGAACGACAAATTTTCTTTGACAAGTTTTGCCTTGACAAGTTTTATTTGCTGGTGTGAACGAATGAACAAGTTTTCTTTGACAAGTTTTAACTGTAGCCAGCAATACAGTAACGCAGCGGAGGACGGAAAACAAAAACACAGGGCGCCATTTTCGCTTTTTGATTATGGCTCACGCTTATTTGACAAGAGGAAAGAGGATGCTGGCTTGTGGTCTGGGTTTTGCTTTACATTTGCACTCGAGTACTCGAGCAGACATATGAATCGGAGGTGGCTTTTTCTTGCTTGGGTCCCTGTAGGAATCCACTTTGGTATTCCACAAGTTTTCTCTTGATCTTAGGTATTCGAGAAGTGATGTAGGAGAATCGGTCCAACGAACAGTGTTTTTCCCGGCCATGTTATCCGCCATTACGGCTAGCACAACAAGAACACCGCTGAGGGCCCGCAATATTTTTCAATTTTCTTGACAAGTTTTCCTTGTCGACCCATACAGACCAGCAAGTTCTGCAACTTGTCAAGTTTTTCCTTGACAAGTGCACTTGTTCAAAAGCTAACATGCTAGCTTTTGAACAAGTGCACTTGTCAAGGTTTTTCTTTACACACCAGCAAATAAAACTTGTCAAGTCAAAACTTGTCACAGAAAACTTGCTCGTCTGTAACCGGCTTAAGCAAAGCACCAAAAGTAAGACAAAGCACCTCAAGTAAGTCAAGCACCCCGAGAAAGCAAAGCATTTCAAGTAAGACAAGGATAAGATATATATACATATATTTATTACAAACTGAATCATTGGATAATGCAATTCAAGACTTTTCATTGGCTTACCTATCATGGTATATGAGCTAATATACCATAACCTCCAAATATGGTAAATGTACGCGTCAGGTTAAAATTAAAAGGGAGCTAAAAAATTTTCCCTGAAGAAACAATGGCGGCCGGCGAAAATCGCTTCGCACCGGAGTTAAATGAAAAAGAAGTCCTGGAACTTTGTCTAATCTTGGGGGCGTTTTTAATAAAATAATTATTCCACTCGCGCTTGTTGGATATGAGATGATTATAGCCAACTCGGCGCTACGTGCCTCGTTGGCTATCTATCATCTCATATCCAACGCGCGCTCTTGTTAAATATATCGGTACAATATATGTCCCCATACATAACGTACCTACCCGGAACTTGTTCCGTGGCGCTGGCCAAAAGGAACGCGGCTCTGGGGACGAGAATGCTGCATTCCCAGCAGATTCAAAATGGCCGACAAGGGCCGGCTGGGTTATTATGCAGCAAAAAGATACCTGGTTAGTCAAGCTGCCCGCAGAAAAATAGGAAAATTTTCTGTGCAGCGCACTCTCGAGCATCTAAAAAGATGCGATGTTGTCTTCCAAGAGGATGTAAAAGAGATGAAAATGAATCTTCTTCAACCTGTCGATTACCATAACAACGGTGCACAGTAAGCCGTATAAAACCTTTGCTTAAGATAACTATCGAAGACACTTCCGTACAGGTCCTTACTTCATTATGCATGTATATTGCTAGTAAACTCTGTTCATGCTCGTTAAGAAGTTTAGTAGGAATATGCATGTATAACAAGAATGATAAATGTCGGGAGCTGTACAGAAATCTTTCCCAACTACATGTATCAACCGAACAGAGGTGCGATGGATAAAATACCTGTAGCTCTTCGTTATGCTGTAGTCTTTGTTTAGTCCCATTATTCGCTCGTTCATTGTTTTTATTGTCTTGGTGTTTACACTGATTGCAGTCGCTTCTTCTGGGAGAACTTCCCACAGCTAAAATTTAAGAATCCACAAGTTACGTTTTCACGATCGGAAAAGAAATCGCAACCAGAGGATCTTCTTGTGAAGTTTGGTAAGTTTAACTTCATTTTGGTCTACATCCTTGAACATTGTAAATGTATAAGTTGTATCAATATTATTACGGAAATTACCCACTTAACGTTACCAAGAATGATAAATTATGTGTAATCTTGACTTTTAACAGTGGATGGACGAGAGGAAAGAATAGTAACAAGAGAGAAAAATCCTTCACAGATTATGGACGAGGTTATAACCGTTGCTACAGCGTCTGGCATAAGGTAATGTGTGTTGCAGTGCAAGTTTCACAAATTCAGGAGGTGAACAATCAATGATATCAATCGTTGGGAAATCAATCAGTGCCAATGAAAATTGATAACCACTTTTAGCATTGATGGTTCATTGATTATCAATATCAATCGATTAATTGGCATTGATTGATCGACTGATTTTGCGATAATCAGTTTCATAGATGGTTCACGTCCCGACAATTGTGTGGTTCCATAAAATAT
>BLFK01000586.1:1464024-1467041 GCA_014634185.1 Astreopora myriophthalma | reverse complement strand
AAGAATAGAACATCGTTGAATATTAGTTCGGAAGACAAAATGGCAAGCATTACTGAAAATAAACGTGCTGTAATAAGAGTGCATAAAATAATAAAAATTAAAAAAAAATTAATTAACGGTGGTGTTAGATTGAAGATTTCCACGTCTTTTATTTTGCCATAAATCACGTATTGCCACACGGTGTGGCATTGTTGTTGGACGTCGGATAGCGGCGGATAACACTTGGAGCCATTTATTGTGGCGTGAAGAATTCATATGAGACTCTTCTGAGAAAGGCTTACCTTCCGACATTAGCCTGCCACCGCCTGCACGATATAGCTTTATTTATGTAAAGAACGAATTACACCCTCCATGTATTTCAGACCTATTTAATTTAGACAAAAGTCGTTACGGACTCAGAAACTCTGATGACTTCTTTATTCTACGATTCTACGACCACTACCTACAGGAGACATAGCCTATAAGGTATATAAGCCCGTTAATATGGTCTAAACTGAATACAGAAGTCAAAGAGACCGAATCTATCACTGAATTCAAGAAGAAAGTTAGAAGGGTGGACATTCAACCTATGATCACAGAGGGTTGAAAGAATTGCTACCTGTTTTCTAGTTCGCCGGTAGTTGAACCTGTCTGTCTTGAAACAGTTTAATATACCTTATGCTGATAATGTTCTCATAACAGCGTACATTTTTATGACGGGTGATGTTTTCATGTAACTTTAGTATAGCAGGTAGGTATCCTTAATTAGTTCACGACTGCGTAAGTCAAGACCATCGTCATCATCATCATCATCATCATCATCATCATCATCATCATCATCACATGTCAGTACGTTTGTTTGAATTGCTTCTTCTATACATGATCTCACAAGGTTCAAGTTTAAAATGTCACTGTGTATAAATATTATACGGACAGGAAAATATTTGGCCCGAGGTCATTGCGTAAGGACCGAGCGCAGCGATGTCCGTGCGCCACCATGACCGAGGGCCAAATATTCTCCGTCTAGCTCGACCTAAACTGAGTCAATGAGCATTTCATTTTGTGGCCTCTTTATACTATTCATGAGCACTCAGAGGATGAAGTTGGGGCAGAAAAAGATACAAATTTGGACAGAAAATAATAAAAAATCTGTTGTTTGTATCTGCTTTTCTGGTTGTAAATAAACTTAATAGATGTTTAGACGCGACGACATCTCTAAAATCGTATCGGACGGAGCTGCATATGTTCCTAACAGGGCCGTTAGGTTGTGGTCTGGTCTTGGAAAGGGCACACTATCAATTGGGGTTTTGCTCTGTTGTGACCCCCACCACCTTCATTGGTGGTGAAACTCAAGTAGTAAAATATTCGGTATGCCTAATGCAGCCTCCTGTAGCGTAATGGTATAGAGGTCTGTAGAGTGTCCGAACTAGTAATCGGAACTGACGTCATAGGTTCGACTCATGTTAGCTCCTCTCAAATTTTCTTCTGATTATACCCGATTCATTATCGATAAGTACATTATATTACTTCACTAACGCTTACATTGCTAGTCTGTTACTAGAATCGTATCTAAAGAGCAGGGTCGTAACGAGGTATATGGGATCAGGGATCAAAGGCCAAAAAAAGGGTGGGATCCGGGATCACAGCCCAGGGATCTGGGATCACAACCCCCGGGATCGGGATCAGCGGTGTTTTTCATTGGATCAAGGATCAGGCGTTCTGGCTCAACAAAATTTTGGGGGATCAGGGATCAAACTTCTCATCACTTTTGGAACCAGGGATCAAAAATTTGGGTAAAATTACGGGATCGGCGATGAAAAAATATACCTCGTTACGACCCTGAAAGAGAGAATTGCTCGTTAGCGAAATAAAGAGTGAATTAAACTACTCGAGGCCGAACTTTAATTTTAAGATAATACCCTTGAAATAGATGTTGCAATACAATCTTCTCTTTCAAACTTTCTTTGATTGATTCGAAATTTGAATTTCGAAATATCTGATAAAAAGGAAGGTCACGAGTAAGTATGAGTAATTAAAGCCGGATACGTCGTAATGTCTCGTGGTGGTCAAAGAAGACCGGGACCGGGTAATATGAAATCGCCTAGGGAGTGGTGTGGACAGAACCGCAAATGAGATTCTGCCGTTTGCAATTCCGATTATCCATAATGATCACTGTTTTTGCCTCCGTTTCAGATGGCACAGAAACAAGCAAGTATAGCAGTGGTAGTATTGATTCTCTGTACACTCCCGGCTCTAATTTCGGGCCTCAGAAAACGTCCTTCATTGTTTGATACACGGAGATGTTACAGCTGCTGCAGTTCTTGTTATAACGATTGTTTTTTCAATGTTTTCATTAATACCGAGGATGAGTTCAAAGAAAAATGCGAAAATCCTTTCACTTTATGTCAAGATTCATGTAACACGGAAATTGCCTGTTCCTCGGACTGCTGGTAACATCTTGAAAACAACGAGAGACAACATAATGACTTGGTGAATTAATGGAACAAAAGAGAGCAGACTAAACGGGCATATATAGCAAAGAAAATGGACGGAATTGACTGTCTTAATGTAGCTAGCTAATTCTACCTGAAGAGAAATAAAGCTGGATTAACTTTGAATAAAGCAATTACGTATTATAGACCAAAGGGAAAATGCCTTGCTTTGCTTATTCCAACGGGTGAACGTTCGGATATTGAAAATGCCGTATTTTCAAAACGAAAGACGCTACGGCACTGGAAACTTGGTGCAGATGAAAATTCAGAAAACATCGCGATTTTGATTTTAGAATTTGATGACGTCGCTGTGAAAACGAAGCCATATTTCAGTTTCCAAAAAGCCAAAGTCAAAATATTCAACTAGACCCGCTACATGACGGATAATATGTGACTACAAAATTTAATTTGAAAAGCCCTCCAATTCCACATTTCATTTCCTTCGGTATTGACGCAATGTCTTATTAAGTCGTTCCATTTTTCTCTTGAGGTCGACAAAAAGAGGACACAAACCAATTTCCGACTTCCGACTACTGTACTTCAGAT
>BLFK01000586.1:1456524-1459024 GCA_014634185.1 Astreopora myriophthalma | reverse complement strand
AGCTTAAATGTTTACATGAAACTTCTAGCCGGCGTTTACCGGGATGAATGATTGTGACCTTCAAACTCACGCAAACGATAACAAGTGAATTTTTTTCTTGCCACTATGGAATGGCATATTAAAAAAAATCTGCGATGAGGCAAAACTGCTTTTTCATCTCGGCAAACCGCCAGGCTAGAGAGTTAACCGCGACACGGTAGATTTCATCGTAAAGTGGGCCAGCCACCTAATATAAACAGGTCCTCAGAAAACTTGTTTTTGCACAAGCCCTTAGAGACATCTGACTTAACAGCTTGCCATAATTTGATCCAGTCACAGTGTAAACCATTCAGATTGCTTTTACTTACGTCAATGGCAATTGTGCCATGCTCTCAATGGCTTTTAGTTTTCCCTTCACGAGATTTAAAAAGAGCACTGTGGAAACTTTAAATTGGAAAGTTATAAAATAAATAAACCACTTCCTGGCTTGCTGGCATATCAGAGAATAATGAGCTTTTCACAAACATAAATTTATAAACAGCACTAGTAGAACAAATGTATATAAGAGTAATTTTATTGTTGGGACAATTAAGGAGGGAACCATCTAAGGAATCATTGGATTATGGAAGTGTACATGACTTTAAAGCCGCACTGCGAGCCCATTTTGGCTGAGTGGGACACGCTAAGGCACCGACTTACGTTAATTTTTTCTTATTGCCATTTTACGCATTTGAAATATATCTACTTATTTGAAATACCTACAAAGGAACACGCCAATCACAGCGCATGTTATGGGCATGTCTCTTTTTAGATTACGTATTTACATTTATTAGATGCCCCTGGCCTTGCTTCTCGGACAAATTTTCGTTTTTAAGACAATCTATCAACCCCACAGGCAACCCAAGCGTACTAGCTGGTAGAAATGTCTAATGCGTATTTCGAAACTTTCTTCAAAATGAAGTTTATTCGTTTGTCTAGCTGTACATACCCTTAGTTCACAGCTGGCATGCATCTTCTAATCGGTTTTAACGCCAATCGTCGATTTTCACTCCTTCGAGTAGTGTACACTATAATATTTAAAGGGAAGCTAGAGCGAATTGCGCCTACTATGATAGAGGAAATAACACAACTATTTTAGTCGTCATTTCGATAAAATCGGTATAGTCACTTCGCGCTTAAAAGACAAAAACACGTGACTAAACTGTCCCTCAAAAAATGATTCTCACACCTACTGTCTTTCCTTTGCGCCTCGAAATATTGACAACCTGTCTAAAAACACTGCTTCTGACATTGGTTAATTAAACGAATTATACTTTTTCCGCCAGCCATACTACATTGCATCTACAATGCTTTGGCCCTGTGCAATCCCATTTTGACTACTGTAGTATTGTCTACAGAAAAGGACTGTCTGCCCAGATAAATTGACTGCTGTAGTATTGTATTTCGCTAAAGCATTGTGTACTCCGATAAATCAGGTACAAAAACTTCAGAACAGTGTTGCTCACATTTTGACTTTTATGATGCTGATGCTGGCTGCTTATTACAACAACTGAGTTGGAAAGATCTGATTACGCAATGTCAAATTCACGCAGCTTTAACGGTGCTCAAGGCTCTAAATGGTCTGGCTGCTGATTACCTATGCTCTAGGTTCACCAAGCTAAATGGGTCAGGCTTTTCTTTAAGGCATCCTTTACCAAGAAATAACTACTTGAACAAGAGCCTTAGCTATAGAGGTTTTATCTCATTACGTTGTACCTACCTGATAGAGTTTTAACTGTTTTAAATAAAGAACTGGATGGCTGGCGAGCCGGCTAGCTGGCTGGCTAACTGCCTGGTAGGGCTTTTATTGCATCGCGAGAGAGTTGAAAACGGGAGCTTAGCGACCGCATCACATGGACAAAATGACACTTGCTCGTTGCTTTTGCCCTCTTGCAAAGCTCTCGATTTTTAATCCCATGGTAAGGCCAAAGTTAGTACAGGAGACTAACTATGGTAAGGCCGTTGAGATCACAGATAATGGAAAAATAAAAATAGCCAGAATCGATCCTAAACGGAGTGCCTTTCAGGTCCATGCAGCGGAATTTGGAAACTGCCGGACTTTATATAATCTTAGGTCTCACTGGTGGCAATTTGCGTTCACCAGGCGAACCTCCGAGGGAGTTAACTGATTGAACGAACAATTCACTCAGGCCAGCGTGGCGCTGTCAAACGACACGAAAGCTCCCGCAAAGATATGGTTCTCTGTGAGTTCACAACTCAAGTCGAAATACTCACATATTTGATGGTGTACAGTCCGAGTTAATAAAAACCAAAAAAGATAATCGTTAAGAACAATTCCTCATGCTGCTCAACTGGAATTTTTTTAATCCTTACTTTAAAATTCTTGAGACAGTACAACTAACGCGCTTTTCGATAGCCACAGTTCATCTACCAATACATCCCAAGTGAACGCCTCCGGGTGTCTTTAATACCTTAATATCAACCCAGTTCAGACCAAATTTGAGTTCCCCCCCCCCCCCCC
>BLFK01000586.1:1441173-1453804 GCA_014634185.1 Astreopora myriophthalma | reverse complement strand
GGGGGGGGGGTGGATTGGGTGGCTAGCCACCCCCCCCCCTTCGGAGAAGCCCACCATAAAAATCTAATACGTGAAAAAAAGGAAATACATGCATGTAGAAATACGTGGGTACCCAAAACCTTGTGAAGCCAGCAAGGCCGAAAACGGAAATGATAGTGGGCCGGAAGCAACGCGAAAAATTGAGCCTCGTTTTTGAGTTCTTTCCCGCCATATTAGCCACCCCCCATTAAAAAATCCTGGATCCGCGCCTGAGCTAGGCCATTAAATTAAGTTCACGTGTGACAAAATTACGTTCACGTGTGACACTCATCCTGTACACTGCTAGGATTTGAATGTAGACGCGTGTATGGTTGTAAAGAAATAAATGTTAAGTGTTCAGCCTTTTGAATAATGAGAATCATGTTTTTTTAGAAAGTGAGGTAGGAATACTAGCGAAAAATCCGAGTTCTCGTAATAGGAGCCGAACCTATGACATTCCGATTACTAGTTCGGATGCTCTGCCGCTGAGCTACGGGGGACGCGTGGGAGCTTGGCCATTAAACTTGGTTCACAAGTGAAGAAAGAAATAAAGACCTTTTCATGTTAAAAAGATATTGCACTGTATCGGAACAGAGAAACCTTCGCATTGTTAAAGCACTTTGTAGCTAGTAATTGCAAAACATACCTTATTATGCCGTCCATTGATCCTGTACAAACCACACTATCGCTGACAGCCACACAAGAGTCAATAGATAAAGGGTGACCTGGAAAACGGTCACTAATGTCACCCCACTCTCCCCAGGAGAAAAAGTTTAAGATCCCATCACCAGTGCCACACACTACCTTACGTCCACCCTGAAACAACAAAAGCCACTTGCTCACACCGAGTAACGCAGAGAGACCATTATCTGCATCTTGGACAACGCTACGATACAATGGGAAATCTAATAATCCGATCTGAAGGTGTAACTAGATCACAAACGAAATTCGCTTCATTAGTTACAGTGTTACCAAAATCATCGTTAAATTCGTAATTGCTTCATGCACTTTACAACTACAGCTGGGATAGCTGCGGTTGACTCCCAGCAACTGGAACCTCACGGTAAATGAATGGAATAAATACTCACTTGACCACAACCCTTGTGGGCCGTTTCAGCGCTAGTGAAAAAAATTATACAAATGAATCTCAGCTGGCGGGAGCCAGTTAGTTATTAGTGCAGCCGAGAAATTAAACCAGGTACTACTAAGAACCTCATCCGGATTGCCTCCTTGTAACTTCAAGTAATAATTTTGCTGTCTCTTCAAGTAATTTTCTGTATGATGTTTTACCCCTGACAATTCGCACTCCCGATAAGTCGAACACTTCTGGTTTCCGCAGGTTTGAGTAATCAAAGTCAACTGTAACAAATAAAACACCTGCGAGTCCACTTCAGTTCAAATTCTTCCGCAAAACTACAATTTCAACACCAAAACAAATATTGTGCCTTTCCTGCGCGATATGTCACTGTTAATGGGCTACACAAGTTAGGTAAAGTTTAAAACTGTCAGTCACCTGCTCCATGGCCGACGTATTGAGAGGCATGAGTAAATTTCTGTGCAAAGATCGGACACACTATGTTTTTCAGCTTTTCCGGCGGTCTTCGTAGGCCAAATGAGTCACTGCTAATACTGATAACTTTTAAGGCGATCTAAAAGCGAAATTTCAAGGATGAAGCGGCAAAATATGATTGCTACATAGCAGAACAAATTTATCGCAACGATGAAAAATATCTGGACTTCACCATCATCATCCAACTGCACCGCAGTCAGTCACGAGTTTTTTTCCATTCCTTCCTGTCTTGTGCCAGGTTTCGTATTTCTTCTGGCATTGCATGGTGGGCATGTATCGCTAATAACGCTGGCAATGTACTGATGACATGTCAGCTTAGGGCGACCAGGCAAACGATTGCCATGCCTAGGCAGAAAGAAGGCCTACTTATTAACCAATCCATTCCCTGGTTTCACGAAGTTGTGGCCTAGAAACTGGAGCATGAGCAGCACTTGTTTCACCTTATCGAGGATGTTTTCATTCGAGGTGAAATCAAGTCGCTTAATACACGGTTTTCATTAATTTTTCAGGTAGAAGGGTACCAGATCTTGAGTAGCCAGGTACCCTATGTGAGTTGATGCTGATATTTTCCAATTTTGTATCTAAAAGAGCCGGGTACTCCCTTCAAACTAGACGGCTGCCGGTACCTGGGTCCTGGCTTCTAATACGAACCCTGTCAATACCGGCCTAATAGCAGTTGAAGCTTCTTAGTTAAAGTCCACCCTTCACATTCGTAAAGAAGGATCAACAGACAGGCAGCCTTGAAAAAGTTGATTTTGAGGTCTGCTGGGGTGGTCTAGATCGCCACAGTCTTTCCAACTTCCAGAATTTGGGGTTACGCGGACTTTAAACTCCGAGCAGTCCGTATCAGTAAGAATGTCCAAGTTCTATACCGAACGGACTATGTATGTAGGCAACGAAAAGCATAGTTCTGGACCGGAAACACTCACATCAAAACCTCTTTACACATACGCTAAAATAGAACTGAACCTGCTGAACAAATTATAGCCATGATACTAACTTTCCAAGGATGTAGGAAATAACCTCAGGTAAAACAGTGTTTTACCACTACTGCATTACTGCATTACAGATCCATAAGGTGCAATTCCATAAGACAAGTAATTCACCTTCACAACAGCAACTGAGAGAAGTTCACTCTCTATGTTGTCTGACCTTTCCTCGATTCTTTGACGTCGAATGTTAAATACGGACAAGGTACCATCACCACTGATGAAGAAATAAAACGAGCGAAAGAGCAAATAAATGTACACCTCAGATCGTACATACTATTATATTACATAGAGGACAGAGGCTCAAATTGTATAACAACATAGTTTTCTTTGTAAAGACCTACATGTAACTTGGACCCCTTTTTTATTTGGGGATACATTAATTGAAAATCAAAACTTGGGTGTACGTGCTTTCCGCCTGAGCAAGCAGTCAGTATGAAATGAAAGCCTTTACTTTACGTGAAGCAAATCCACTACCGACATTACTAAGCAGAAAAGCCAATGAGAACATTAAGAAGGCCTTTTCACGACTGACGCTTACTTTAAACATTCCCAAACTTGACATACCTTGTTGCAAGAAGTGTTGAATTATCCCTATCACAAGCCATATCGGATATGAAGTCCTCATTATCTGCTACTGTCAGTACGCAAGCTGCTTGTCTTGTATCCCAAAACTGTGTGGCAATCATGTTAAAAACAAAACACTCGATCAAGCAACGGTCATCACCATCATAATCGTCATTGGTTGATAAACCATAGGACTTACATCTGGAACTTCCATAGGAAATTATCTTGCTCTTTTTGACGCATTCATGATAAATTCTCAAGGCGGTTAAACATAAGAAATTGCTTCCCCGTGGACAACAGCCATTTAACAACGGGGACAAGATCGCGGGTTTCTTTTTTTTGTTTGTTTGTTTGTTGTTGTTGTTGTTGTTTTAATCGCGCACGTCTCTTAGAGATGTGTGGATTGAGGCGAGAAAACAAGAAACGCTCTTGGTCTGGACGCAGTTCAGTTTCATCGCTTCTGTTGTGTCCGTACGCAAGAAATGGCCCGCGGATAAAACGGCCGACCGAAAACTTTAATCTTACTCAGTAACTACTAACTTACAAAGTGTGAATGCGGGAACACATACTATATACACCTCTACATCCGCTCTGGGAATTACATAACTTCTTAGTCATTAACACGTAGCCCATTGATGAATAACTTCTTATTCATCAAAACCTTATTCATTAACACCATAACAGCTTCCTTGTACTTCAACACAAACTGTGCAGCAGAGGCACAGTATAGTTCTTCCAGTTATATGGAGAGATCATTGAACTTCTCCCATTTTCTCCAGCGATTTCTTTATCTCTTATATGTGTACTTTCTAGAGGAACCGACAGTTTTCGGCGAGAAATTCGTCTTCCCGTTTGGACACGTTTTGTCCCAAAACAAGTTCAAATCCTAGTAGTATGCAGGATCATAGTAGTATGCGGGATGTCTGTCCCATATGAACTGCAGTTTAATGGTCTAGGCCTCGCGAGTGTCCCGTGGCTCGGTGGTAGAGCATCCGAACTCATAGGTTCGACTCCTGTGAGAAGAACTCGGATTTTTTTCTCAGTAAGCTCGTCTCTTTTTCCAGAAAAATATAACTCTCAATATTTACCAGGCTTAACATCCAACAATTCATTTCAAAATCCTCAGAGCCACGTTCAGTACCATGACAATCGATGTGTTTCGATGTACACCACTTAAATGAATGGCTTCCAAGAGCTTACAGTGATAGCTACTCTTTAAAACATTATTTTGGTTGCTTGCTACAATGGTCCGGAAAAAAGAAGCATTCGTCATCTTGCTGACACTTTTATGACTTGCGATCTTAGTTCATAACTAACATTCTTACTGCTTAAAATCATGCTTCCATTAAATTACCTTTCTTAATATTAACTGCTAATTGTTCCATGCATATCATTTGCGAGCCATACAATCTGTTCATGTTATTTCTTCTATTTCTGGTAAATAAACCTCCAGTTCTTCCTTCTACCTCAGCTATCTCCAATTCTTCCTTCTACCTCAGCTATCTCCGAGTAGCTGAATTTCTCACAGCATCCCACAAAAGTCGATCCTCGCTCTGACTGACAAGCAAGCCTTAATGCAATTCCTAGATGTTAACGCTGTACTGCATACTAAAAAAAACCCTGAATCAGCATCTACCCATAGTGGGCACACATGATTGACATTTAGCCCTAGGGTGGAGTGCCACGTGAAAGGAGCAAAGTGTCTTTCTATCGCCTGGTGCACTATTTGCTAAAACCAAAACCAAAACTAAACAAAAAGAAAAAATGGCGTTGAGTTCTCTTGTCTCAGTTAAACGTTTTCATTTAAATCTACATGCACAAGACCTTTGCATTTTGATACTTTTCCACGCACCTCGGACTGTTGTCTTTCATACACTGGTCCCCAACTACTTCCGAATCGCACTGTTCTAGGATTTAACATTCACTGCATAGTTTGTTCACTTGCAAACCTTCGACCGAAATGAAAAGGACAATATAAACCCGTTCAAGGATTCCTTATTCTTAGTTTTCACGTCACGCAAGTAAAAACTCAAATCGCTTACCATCCAAACAATATAATTAAGAAAATCATATATCATAGAGTAATAAAGAAACAACGTGTCGAAGTCTTAGGCCTATGCGATATCCCATATTTGAGATGTTCGGCAGAATGTACCACTTAAAATTATAGAGTTTAGTATGAAGACGCCATGTTGGCACCCCTTTGAAAGACACCAACATGGCGGCCGCAAACTAGCGGAAACACCTGGGATTTTCTTTGGCCTTGTTCTCTCTGCTGAACCATCAAATATTCGCATAGACACTTCTTCTGAGATGTTGGCGGTTCAGACGTCAAAAACACAAGGTGAATCGATGTCGGTTTTCATATACGTGAGGCCGTGCCTTAGCAGCTATCTTTATGTCGCGTACTGTGATAGACTCAATGTGAATCGAACTGCTCTGTTGTCAAAACAAAGCGCCCTACCGGGCTGAAAACGTAAAGTACATATATACGTCTTTTACTTAATTAAGATTACTTTACTACAAACGTCTTTTACTTAATTAAGATAAAACTTACAAGGCTGTTTTTTTGTTGTTGTTGTTGTTTTTTTTTGTTTTTGTATTTTGTTTTACTGTATTTTTTTTTTTTTTTTGGTTTGTTTGTTTTTCATGGCGTCAGTCCTGGATCCAGTCCTGGATTTTTTTTTTGCTCATTGAACAAAATATGGATGCTGATCACGTGAGTGTGCGAGCTATATCTGGAAGTCACACGTAGTACATTCTTACATAGTGCATGACAGAAAACCAGAAATAGACATTACATAGGACAGAAACTACGGAATACAGGGCTACTTTTCCTAACATATTTCCTCAAGTGGCTCCCTAGCTCACCAGTCAAAGAGAGAGAGTGCTATTTTTGCGGCTCGTAAGTGAAATCGAACTACTACATCACAAGCGGCTTGTCACTCGACTAGAAGTAACTGGGATTACTAAAGAAAGAAATCACTGCCTTCCGAAGTGCACTGCTCTTAAAGTAGGCCTACACTTAAAAACGCTATGTGGGCAGGTACAGAATACAGGCCCACTTTGGCCCACCTCATGGAAATTAGTCCGAAGATTTTGAAGAACAAAGTGCACAGCAATAGGTACTCTAATTTTGTCAATCAACAATACGGAAATACGTGTAAGTACATACATACATTATTTGTTATGTAGGTCTACATTATGGCAGCTATAAGCTAATGTGGACCTACCAGCCAAAAAGAACTGTACAATATTTACAACGTCTATGCATAAAAATTAAATGTTTAGAAATTATAACAAACCAAAAAAAAATACAGATACAAAATGTGTTGTTTGACATTACAGTCAACCTTAGCCTGGTAGTGAATACATCATAATTTATGTTAACCGCCAGTTTACCTTGACACAGCCATTGTCATCACCAGTGGCCAAGAAGGTGTCGGTTATAACTTTCATAGAGTAAACAGGTGAACTGAAATACAAATCAAGCAAAGGTCATGAATAAGATTCAAGTTTACAAAAATGTACGTACCTGTCGACCATGCTGTGTAGGCTTCAACTTCCTTTTATAGAATTTACAGTTACACTGTATTTATGAGCCCAGACGACAAAAGATGTTAACAAAAACTGCTTTCATGTGAAGACACCTAGCTGTGCATGACCAAAAAATAATGGAAATTATAAAAAAAATGTTATGACATGGCGTGTCCATATACAGGCTGAAATAGATCAGTTGTTATTGAGTAAAAGCTTAGAGCTGTAAAAAACGCCATGAAAAGTTTGATCGAGTTCAGATTACTGGCAAACGGTGTATGCCACCACACACCAGGAACTTGAAACATACTCGTGTGCCTTTTTTACTGAATGTGACACTCCTCCCGTATTCATATCAACTGCTTGTATTGACTTATCTTTAGACGCAGTGAAAAGATCTAAAAAAATTAATAAGAAATGCTTGCCGTCAGTTAAACCACTCATACAAATGAATTTGCAAGGCAATGAGCATACACCTGGGAACACATTGCAGCAAATTTCCGAGGAATCAACTGCACTAAAATTATGGACTAAGCTGTCCCATGCTGTATGCCAAAAACCAGGAGAATGGGATAAAAAGATGCATCTTTTTTATCCTCTTGTCCCCTGCTTTAGTAACTTTCTGTGAAAAACTTGGGATAAGTCATTCCATTGTGTGAGATTTGAGGACAATTTCAAAAAACGACCAAACGTCACTCACAAAATGTTTATACCCTGAGCCTTTCATGTGTCCTTCGATCTTTCTACAGGGTTCATACCCTTTTTGGACTTTTCAAGGATTTAGCCACTTTCAAGGTTACAATTCGCTTTTTCCAAGGGAAAAAAAACAAACACATGATAAAATCAAACCAATGGTATAGATTTTACACTCTGTCTTTTTTGCCATTTTACTTCTCTGTTTTTGTCATAATATTAGCCACTTGACAATCTGGCTCAGATGCAATGAGCAACAAATTTCAAAGATTTTCAAGGCCTTGAATTTTTAGCTTTAAAATTTAAGAATCCTCAAGGCCTGTGCGAACTGTTTCAACTGATGGGTGCATCACTGCCTTGCCATGTTACCCTGGGGAAAATTACAGGTTTTGCCAGTACTGATTAATAATCAGCTGAAGGGAATACTCTTACATTGATATCATGTTAATTATTACCCAAATGTTCAATTTTACCCAAGATTCCTTTGATTGGCCTCCACTGTTATGGAGAAAAAATTTCCAAATCTCTGATCATTAACTGTTTGTTCATCAATAAACTAGGGATCTTAATTAACACTGTATTAGTACATACTGACCTTTGATTGCAGAGTATTGTAAATAACAAACAATCACATAACAATGATAACATGGAGCTTATGATGGCAATAACAAGCGAGGATTTCTTTTCTTGTTTTGGGATATGTTGTAGTTAAAAATTAATCTCTGGGAAAAAAAAATTAATCTGCTTTGATTTATTATTTCTTTGTGTCTCAAGTCTGATAATGAAAACCACACAGAAATTTCAAATCAAATTAGGTTAAAATTATTTTTATCTGATGTAATTTTTACCTAGAAGAGATACACATCAAGTGTATCAAGTCCAATGTACTTACACAAGCCATCTAAAGAGAAGGACAATGCTCTGCAAGCTTTCTTATGATGATGAAGATCAAGCAACAAATGGTTGTCTTCAGAAACAGAGTAAGCGTAACTGAAGAGATAAAACAAGACAGGACAGACACAATCCACACCAAATGTTCATATAATATTTTTCAAACAACAAGAGAAGTGATCAGTCATAATTTTTCATGGCTCTCCAACTCCAGGGTATTGCAAGCCAAGGGTTGCCATCAGAAGTCAACAGTAGGCTAACTGAATGGTGGTAAATGGTACCTTTTAGAGTTCAAGAATCATGTTGTTCACCAGAAGTCTGAATTGTGGGCATTTACGAACTTGTCACAAGCTGGAATCCATATAAACCTTAAGATGGAGGAAATTTCGACTTTGCCGATAATTTCCAATTTAAAAGCCTTAAATTGGTAGCCCATGGGTGTCACAACACAAACAAATACCTCATGGCATGAATACTCTCATGGCAAAAACAATTTATGCCACAACACAAACAGATAACTCTCATTATTATTATGTTGCTGTTGTTGTTTTTTTTTGGTTAGTTTTTATATTTATTTATTTATTTGTTTATCCTTCTTTTATGTTTATTTTTTGTTGCTGTTTTTCTGCGAGGCAAGTGTGGAGCACAAGTCACATGCTAACTGGGAGCAAAGCAAAAAAAAAAAAAATAGCCATAATTATGCACACCACTACTCATGGTGATGATACACCCCTAAATCACCAACCAATCATTTCTCAAGAAATCTGGGATATATCAGCTTCATCAATAACGAGAAATTCAATATTTCTCACTAACTTGAAAGTCTTCAGATCCTGTTCTTTTCTGTGACATGTACTTGCAGTGCCAAATTTTGTGAAAGGCATTGTGAATTTGTGAATTTGCATTTCCAGAATGCATTTTTCTGTGGGAATACCTCTCTGAATTTGGCTGCTGTCAATCAAACAGTTGCGAGTGTGAGGTGAAATGTAAGGTGCGATAAAGTGAACAATAGTAGCTTCATTGGGCCACTTGATCTTTTCCATACTTCTCCAAGGCAGAGAAAGGTCTAAAGAGTCTTAAATGATTCCTTATCATCTCTACTAAAAATGCCAGGGCAAACCCAACTGCTAAAATGGTTCAGTTCTATGCACTGGAGCAAAATGCATACCATGTTTAACCATTTCGCCCCATTTTCTTTGTATTTGGAGGCTATTGTCTGAGGGTGCCTTTTCAAATTTTGCACTTTGAGCCTTAAGAAGGTCCCGGATGTGTGGCACCATTCTCTGCGATGTAAAGTTCATGTCTAGCTTTGTCAAAAAGGTCAGATCTAAGTATTCATGTGAATAGACCAGTATCATGGTTTCAAGTCCCATCTTCACAGGTCCGCAAAGCATAAAGAACTTACGTGTTTGTATGGGAATACAGCGTCAAATAATTTTCGTAAAGTGATAGCTTAGAGAATTTTATGAATCGCAAACTGAAGGAACTGGCCAACGATTATACCAACCAATTTTTAGGGACTAACCTTTGCTAGACATTACAGTAGCGTTTTCAGTTTGACATTACAGTAGAGTTTTCAGTTTGACAAATAGATACCATGTTGCCGTGTGTCTGTTCAGTAATAGATCATAGATGATGTCAAAATGAGGTAAGAACAAAATAGTGGCACATGAGTTGATAGCCAACTGTGTCACCAACGATCTTACCACATTTTGACATCTTCTATGATCTATTACTGAACAGATGCACGGCAACATGGAATCTGTTTCATATAATAAAGAGAAAAAAACAAACAAACAAAAAAACACATAGATGATGTCATCTATGAGTCTGTCCTCTAATAGATCATACATGAGAACCACTCAAAACACGTGTAGAACTGAGTTTATGATATAATTTTCTTTATCATATTTTCCATATAATTATGCTACATTTTGTTCTATGTGCACAAACCAGGCCCTGTAAAAGCAGGAGATTCATTTTGTCATGTGCTCAGCTTCAAGGATTAATACGACCATAAAACTAAAACTGACCAAGGATGACAAATATCTTCAACAAAGCAAAAACAGTTAATGTGGGAAGAAAAGACCTAACCAGAGATGGCTACTATTATTGGACTGATGCCATGGTGTGAAGAAGAATTAAACCTAGGGGTATGTGTGAAAAGACAACTATTGACAAATGGAAGACTTACCATAGTACCCCCTTGTGAAAACGTTCTTTTGCTTGACAAATGAATGAGGGCTTATTTTTGCCTGGGCCAGCAAAGGAATTTTTTTTCTTTGGATTGCTACCGTGAAGAAGGGAAAGATAACTCTGTACCCAGCGCTGTCAATCCCCCAAGTCTTCAATTATTGAGAATTGATAGGGAAGGGATCATAGATGACATCACAATGCATTTTTTTCAGAGATTATCAAATGGTTTCAGAGTTATCAAAGTTTTCACAATGCCATGAGAAATTTGGGCATGGGTTGTGATAAAATCCTCCTTCTGAGGCAATGCACCCCTCCATTTCTAAAATATTAGTTCCTGCAAAATGGCACAGTATTCTGGTCCCTCTGACCAGCAGTGTGTGCCATACCGACTTGTACCATTGTAAAAATCCATGGCCATTGATAATAATTTTAGATGCTCTGACCTCACTGATATTCTACACTCTCTTGACTGGTGATTGCATCTTAAGACCACAAGTTTCAAGTTGTTTTTGTGGTTGTTGTTTTTCCCCTGGACAAAGGTCACTTGAATGTCATGGTTCTTCAGTAGAAGAAAAAGAATTTATTTGTTCTCAAAGCCTCTAAAAAATTATACTGAATAACATTTTTCTCGCCATCCTTGTACCCTACTGGTACCTACAGTAGAAAACAAAGACCCCTCAAAATCATTTTGAAATTACTTGAGAAATGTTTACCTTTCATTGGTTACCTAAGTGGACTGGTGACCTGATAGCAAGGCTCAGTGCAAAATGGAGAACAATGACAATAGTGAAAACCAACAGGGGTTGAGATATCAGAACGTATAAGCCAGGTTGAACAAGGGTCTCCTACAAGGAATGCATTGTGCCCTTGATAGCTCATGCTATTAAGTGTAAGCCCTGTGGCAAAGATGGACAGGGTAATAAAAGAGGCGAGAGAATACTGTTTCGAGCAATTCTAAAGCTATTTTCACCCCCATCACTGTCAGGGCCTTCCTCTCCAAACTGCAAGTCGTCATCAAATTCAAAAGATTCTGCCATATTTAGAGACTGAGTAATGCTTACTGAAGATTTCCACTTCAATTCAATGTGAGAGTACATGTATTTGTTTGTTGCTATCTGGGGACAAGCTGCTCAAACTAATCTGGACAACCTACTAATTTTACAAGAATGTGTACTTCATTTAAAGTGCCCCTTACCTCAAATGTTTTGTTTGCTGAGCTAAATCTCTTCACCTATGGCAACATTATTTTGCAGTTCACTTTAACGTGCTGTAAAACGTACCAAAACCAGCAGTGGTTTGTGCCATGGCCATACTAGTGAGAGGCATGGATCTATCCTCAGATGACATCACCAACTGCTTTGCAATGCAAAAATCTTTTCAAAACTGCAATTCAAAGCCAGTGTGTGACATCATCTCAGGATAGATCCATGCCTCTCACTAGCATGGCCACGGAACAAATGACTGCCAATTTTGTCAACCTAACCCAACTTGTGCAACCTGTTAAAATCGCAATCATAAGGGGTAGAGGCAAAATATGTCTTTTACAGTGCTGAAATTTTACTTTTCAAATTAAAAAAAAAAAAGAGTTTAGGGGCACTTTGCTCCTTATATATCTCGTGCCGTCCCATTATTTAATCTCCCTGATATTATTCCATTAAATTTCCAGTATTGTAAATCAGTCTGTACCATCGCATATGATGTCTTTAATAATACTATACATTCACATGTCTACCCTGTTCCCTCACCCTACGCAAAGACACTGTTACAATACTAGATTCTCAGAGGCT
Organism: Astreopora myriophthalma; assembly: GCA_014634185.1. Taxonomy (NCBI): domain Eukaryota; kingdom Metazoa; phylum Cnidaria; class Anthozoa; order Scleractinia; family Acroporidae; genus Astreopora; species Astreopora myriophthalma. Next base: position 1,441,556 of record BLFK01000586.1, on the reverse strand, counting down.
GGTGATTTCTGCCATAAGTACTCGAGGATAAATCATGTGAAAAACTCTTTTTCAAGAATTGGTGAAAGGATATGGAACAGTATTCCCCATACTATTCAAGCCCTTCCTAAACACAAATTCAAGGCTTCTTTACATTAGTTTCTTTTAAACATTTTGAACTCAGAGGATGCTTATGTTGAAACACCGACTTTAATAGATTAATTTTAAAAAGTTAAAAACTGACTTAGTGAATTTGTCAATTTAAACCCAAGCATTATAATTTTAAAGTTTTGTAATATAAATTTCTTGTTTCCTTTTCTGCTTTATATCTCCCTGTTTTGTTTATACTAGTTACTTATGCCAATTGTTTTGTTCCTAGTTACTACCGGTAAGTGTATCTTACG